>PVLD010004087.1:0-130872 GCA_004027595.1 Dinomys branickii
AGGTGATGTGTATGTCAAAGAGGAAATGCGAGATTCCTGTTTGTAGTCTTCTGCTCTCCAGATGCTCCGGAAGTACCTTCCTCCCTTTCAGTTTGGCCTTCCTCTAGAGAAGACCTTTGATGCTAATCAGCATTTGGGTTGGGCCGTGGAGGCCAGCGGTTCTTGAGGCTGTATCTTGCCTCTAAGGAGGACCTAAGCAACTTTGCGAAGTCTGCCTGCTTCCTGGGTGTTTCTGCCCTTGCGGTATGGTGGGTGCTAAGACAGTGGTGCCCTTGGCTTCAATCAAAACGTTCCATTGTGGGCTTCTTTTTTCTTTCCACTTTGTAATTAGACTTTGTAGGGGGTAGCAGTGGGTGGTGGTGCCAGGAATCAAACCCCAGACCTCAAGGGCAGTTGTCTGACTCCTGGAACATCTGGATGCTTCTCCTGGACTAACCCAATACAGATGGACATTCTGATTTATTTCACTGCAAGTTTGCTATTAATTTTTTAAACAGTGTCTCCCATCTGAAGATTTTAGTTTAGTGTTAACACTCTTTGCTGCAAATGGAGTACAAGTGCTCATCTGTTAAATAATAGCACATCTTGTACAAAAAAATCCATGATGATCTTACTTGTCAGGGTTTAAGCTCCCGTATCTTTCCAACGCTCCTGTTCAGTTTGCTTTGTCACTTCTAAATTATAAACATCAGAACGCAGCTTATTCCTAAAGAAAGGTGCATGTTTTGAATTTATATATATATGCCT
Organism: Dinomys branickii; assembly: GCA_004027595.1. Classification (NCBI taxonomy): domain Eukaryota; kingdom Metazoa; phylum Chordata; class Mammalia; order Rodentia; family Dinomyidae; genus Dinomys; species Dinomys branickii. Next base: position 748 of record PVLD010004087.1, read on the forward strand.
ATTTCTACCTTAATATTGATCAAATTCTTTTACTTGCTAGCAGAATCCCTGAGGACAATTTTTCTTCTCTGAGCCATTTATGGTGATCCTGGGATCTGTTATTTTTCTACACATAAATTAGACATTATCACTGAGTTCAGATTTAGATTTCTTATCCAACTTTTATTTCCTCCCTTTGCCCACTCTATTACCCTTGTCCACAGGAGGTGTTCTTGAGATGATTTCCCAATAGTCCAGGAAGTTATAAACCTAATCTGAGTTAAAAGTGCCTTGTTTCCTTTCCAATGTGATATTATGATCCCAGAAGGAAATCCTGTCTTTTAGCATATCTCTTTCCAAGAGGAGAAAGGGGCAAATTCTCTGAGCTTTCCAAATGCCATATTTCTTGAGCTCATGATGCTATTGAGTATAGGAGGCTTGATGAGGAACGAATCCTTACTTTATGTGTGTGCCAAACAGAAAGACTCACAGTATGGAATCATATAATAGACTTACATGTAGCGGGCAGTGCCCTTATTGTACGAGCATGTGAAATGAACAAGCAAATCCACCATGTAAAAACCATGAAAACCTGCACTTCTCAATCTTGGCACTGGTACAGGAAGGAAAAGAAATTCTCCCCCAATAATTTGAACTAAAACCCAGTACAGGTAGAGGTTTCTCTCTACATTTATGAAAATGATTGTTATTTGTACCTTAAATTTAGATGTGGAAATATGTAGAGAAAAAAAATTTATTTTAAAATTAATTAAAACACTAGTTTAAAGTGTCCGTAGGTTAGTGTTTCCCTACATTTTCTTAACTTCTAAAAGGTTCGGGTATATGTGTCTATACCTCATTGTCCTACTCCAAACTAGATTTCCAGATGTCTTAAGGTCATTCATCACTGGATTCAACTTGATGCTTTTTCCCAGCCTCCATAAAGATGGAACATTTTAGAGGCTGGTGCCCATAATGAGGTGTGTACATTTTAAAGACCCCTGGCGCAATACAGCATTGTCCAGCTCAGGGCAGCGTACACCGAGATGCATTTGCAGACATAGAATGACACTGAAAATATATTCCATTTAACAGCTAGCCTTATGGTATGGTTTTCAACACTCTCTTTCCATGAGATCCACAATAGACTATTTCATCTTACCAAACTGCTCAGATTAAGTGGAATCAAGTTCTTATTCACACTGAGTGGTAGACTCTCACTGAACACCCCAATACTTTATGTAGCATTTGTGTGGTTAAGTAACCCTGCTACTGGCCCATATGTCCTCCCACAGTGTCTGAAAAAATTAGTGTTGTCAGGATGATAAAATAGGAGTATGAGGTCATATCAAGATGGAGTAACAAAGCATTTTTCTTCATATAAGAATGAATTGTTCATCATACATACATTACTGAAACTTGTGTTCATCATATACCACCTAAATGGAGATTCTTCCTCTGCTTTGATCCTCTACATCAGGATTTTTCTCTCTAAATAATTAGTTGAGTTATTAATAATAATATTTGATTAATATCAAATTTGGAAACTTATGCACATTCTGATCCCTTTCTTTAAAAATTATAACACATTTGACTATTAAATGCTCTGAAAGACCCTGCTGTAAGGAGACCTGTTTAACTTTCTGGTCATTTTTACCTTGAAATCACGACTTTTACATAAAACTTAATCTCACTTTTCACAGTTTGATATTCTGGTATAGACTCTCCTTGTTCACTTTAACTCTTCTGATAATGATTAGAGCCACCATCAGTCAGATCTGGTGGGATCTAATAAGTTGTTTTAATGGACAACTACAGAAACATTTCAGGTAGGAGAGAAATCTAGTCTGGTATATAGTAAGAATAAAGAAACCAAACCCTCTTCGCCAGTGAAAAGCTCACTTATCCATTCAACGAATAGGCATGAGTGTCTATTGTGTGTGGGATTGTGCTAGTATTAGCAAGTAAAATTTCAAGTGAGGAAGTAATGGAGCAGTGTAAAGTGATAGCTATCCACAGGGCTAGATCTGAAGGTAGCAGGTTGGGCAGGTGTCAGGGCAGGAACGTTTAGCCCAACAAGCACTCACGCAGCATTACCCGAGCGCTAGGCAGATGCTCCTTCTCGGAGCTCCAGAGGCAGGTCTCGTGCTTTGGGGGCCGCTGGGGCAGCACAAACAAGCAGAGGTGGGTCTGGTACACGTGGGGCTGTCAGGGCAAACATGAACCAGCAGAGCAAGCATTGAAGAAAGCAGAACAGACTTTTCTTTGCTGTGAGGCAGTTCATAAGTTTAAAAATAGACATTATCAATTTCTCAAGTTTTATTTTTTATCAATTGGTGTAATATCTAAGTTCTTTAGAGTAGACTATGCCAAAGCTTTCAAAAAATATATTTTATTAAAATTTATACGAAAACATAAAAAGATAATTTGAAGAATTCAAAGCCATGAGAACTTAGTTGCGCTGAGATGTAGAAACCAGGCCTTCCTAGGGTGGCTGTGGTTCCTGACAGATTTACTGGTTTGTGTTCCAGTTCATGTAGTTCTGACAGCAAACTCCCTATCACAGGAGATAACTTAGGAAATGTTCTCTGCTTGTGTGTAAAAACCCAAATTCAACAACCCCAACAACAGTTAGATGCTCTGTAGCACTGTAAGTGGTGGCAGTTGATAAGAATGCTCTACTCTGAAATAAGATGTGATTTTTAGCTGTTAGCGGTAAAGGAGTGTCCTTTACTGTGTTCTTATACTTAAATTTAGTCCTAGTATGTCCCTCTTTCCAGAGCTTTTATGTTATGGCAAAAAGTAATGCCTTTAGTAATTATTGGTCTACCTCTTTAATACATACTCCTAAACATATACTTCAGATATTCTTTGATCACCCTGTCATAATTCAACAACTTGGTAATACTATTTTTAAAACAACCTTAGAAATATAACCCTCCCCTGGTATTGTTAATCAAAAAATTTTATTGGTATTTTTAAAGTTTCTTTTATTTCATTTTCTTTTAACTCAGTGTGGGTAAAGTTGTGCAAGTTTTAGGAATATTGGCAAATTTAGAATGTCTTTGTCAAGCTCTTTTATGACATGCTCCTGTAGAATACTTGCTTTCTGTAGTACCACTCTAGGTTTGTATCTTAAAACACACAAATTCAAAGAAAATCCATTTTATCCTCACCATTAAAAATGTATGATGTATTTGTAATTGTGTATAGACCATGTTTCCAGCAGAAATGAATTCCCATTTTGTCTTGATGTCAGTAAAAGTAAAATCCTCAGCTTAATTTTTCATGTCTAATAAATGGAAGACTTTTCCAGACAAGCTTCTGGTTCTGTACATCATTCTTTCTACTCATAGTGCAAACTGGTAACACTCAGTGCCCCATGCACCAGTACAGGTCTCCTCACTGTGCACGCTCTCAGTGTTCAGTGACCTGCACCAGTGTGAATCCTAGGACGACCTCTGGCCTCACACAATCATGGCATTGTGTGAATCAGTACAGGGACCATTTGGAGTACTTTTAGAAACCAAGAACAGCTAGGAATAAGTGCACAATACCCTGAAACAGTTACAAACAGTGTAAAAACACCTCACCAAACCCAAACTAAATCTACCCCCAATTCCAGCTATCCCTTACCTGGAGTCCAAAAAATGCTCTTGATTACTGCAGGGAACACTGACCAGAGACAAAATAGAATAGAGAGAAAACTGAAGCAGAGGGAAATGCAGATACAGCTGTGTCTTAAACTTTTCTAGGGCTGGGAGTGTGGCTTACTGGGAAAGCATTTCCCTAGCATGTGCTGGGTCCTGGGTTTGATCCCCAGCACTGCAAAAAGAAAGCGGGGGTGGGGCTTGTTTCTTCAATAGATGAATGCTTTTTAAAACAAAATGTATGCTCTCTGAATACATTTCCAGGGCCACCCCAGAGCCGGGGCACTGCAGGCATAGAGTTGAGGGATCTGAAGCTTAAGATTCATTAACTTTTCACAGCTGAGCCCCCTCTTCCTCTGCCCTCCACCTGACTGAGGCTCCTGCTCCACACTTTTCCACCATGGCAGGGCTCTGGTCCCGGCAGTCTCTGTTAATGTCCATCAGTCCAGTTCTGCCCTCCAAGCCCTTGCACCATGTAGCCTTTTAGTTTACTTTATCCTGTTACTTCTTTTCCTTCCAAAGCCCACTGTTTAGGGCCCCGTGCTTGAGACCGTTATCTGTGGTAAAGACTGGAGAGTGTTGGGACCAGGATCCCACGGTGTGCACAGGACTAGCTGACGGCACCACCAGACTCTAACATCTGGGAAGCAGAGAAGTACCGCAAGGAAGAAGGACTAGAGTGGTGAAATGTGCCAGCCTTAGTTAATGATGGAGGGAGCACATTTAAAGGAGCACCTTCTCCAGACTACTGTGTTCCTCAGTTTTTGCATCACCATGAATTGTTTTCATTAGAATATTAGTAAATGTCATGTTGATATATTACCTTAAAATGGTTATAAATGCATCACTGTGAAAGAATGTGTTTGTGGAGAGGAATCCGCTCCCTCGGCCCCAGCTATCCTTCCCCCGGGCGGGGCAGAGGCCCCCCGTAATGAAACCTGCGGGACACTGTCACCTCACAGGGCATGGGTGCACAGGATTCACAACTGCATTTTCTACTACAGGGAAATCCTAAATGTGCATGGGCCCTGTAGGATTTCTCACCTTGCCGAACTGGTTATATTGGAAAGCACTGTTATCTTGAGCTATCTGGTTAGATGTGCACCTTTACGTTTTTTACGTTTCTGCTTGTCCTGTGGGACATCTCAAAATCCTGACTCCGCTCAGATCTCCATGAAACTACCGAGAATGCCCATCAGTCTGAGTTCATACTTATCCCAGATCTGCCTTTGCTCTTTGATTTTCATGGTAACACCCTTCTTCTTCCGTACCTGCTTCCCAACACACAGAACTTGCTTTGTACTTCTCCTTTCTCACTGAATTAGTCCATAAAATTTGTCAATTCTTAGTCTGAATCTCTCTTAACCCTCTCTGCTCCTCCTTTTCCCAGGGGCACCATCATTGTGGTCTCGTCATTTCATGATGAAGGGAGGCAACAGCCCTCTAACTGGCCACTCTTCAATCAGTTTTAAATTCCTCTATTGCCAACATTAATGAGACATTTATTTACCAGATGCTAGTTCTGTGCTTGATATTTCTCAGAGCTGGACTTCATCAGTTTGCCCATTTTATAGATGAGGAAGCCAAGACTTTGCTACATTGATTATCTTGCCCAAGGTGTGGCAGAGATGTGAGTTAGATCTAGGTGATGTAATAGATTCCCAACCTAGTTCTGTTACACTCACCCTAACATCTGCCCACTCACCACCTTTTCTTATAATATATTTTTCCTCATTCTTCCCCATTAAATTTGAGCCAGCTCCTCAAGAGAACAGACTCCACTGAATGGCTTTGTGTCTCAGGAGTATCCAGCACAGAGCCTTTCACACAGAAAACTGTCGCTAAACACATCTTCATGCCTGAGTGGTGAACCAGTGGGTGAATTTTGGCATTCTAATGACACTGATTCACTGGACCTGGAGACCTGTAGCCATCACAGTTCATCTCCCCTTTCTACTCATCTCCTCCACTAAGTTTCTGTGTCCTAGTTGCCTAGCACGATCTTGTCCTTGAATTCCTTTTGAAATATTTCTCTCTTTATCTAAAATTTGAGAATATTTATCACGCTACTAAAATATTTCTGATTAATGGGCTTCTGTTCCATCATTTTATGGCTTATCATAAAGTAATGCTGTGATTTTTATAGGGGTAGGGTTATGCCTTTCCTCATAGGAACTTCTCTTGGGAATTGTTTCTGCTCTATCACACGTAGAATTTTATTTCAGCTGTCTGAAATGAGTCTGTGCCTTTTTTTGAGATGGGGTCTTATTATGTAGCCTGAGATAGTCTTGAACTTCTTATGTAGCCCAAGCTGGCCTCAAACTCCTGATCGTCCTGCCTCAGCCTCCCAAGTGCTGGGATTATAGGTATGTCACCACACCCAGCTATGGTTTTTTTAAGTTACCATTTTACAGCAATATTTTATCTTTTTTTACTTCATCCTTCAACTGTAGATGGATGACTAACTGTAGACGGCATGACTAACTCTTTTAACCCTTAAAAGGCTTTTTCCTTTTGTGTTATTACCCAGTGAAGTGTAATTATTGCAGGTATGGAATCTAGACAGTTTAGTTCTCTCAGGGCTCAGAGAACTTTTGTTAAAGTTTTCCTAGCTGCTGTAAACCCCCAAAACCCAGGTTAAAAATCACATCAGGGTTTTACTCACCAGGCCCCGTACTCCTCAGAGGGGCCCCCTGTCTTGATCTCTTTCTCAATCCCCAAATGATGGACTTGCCGGGCTTTCACTTCAGCTGCAGTTCTCAGCCCACCTGGCATCTTTCAACAGACGGTCTGAGCATCTTAATCAGTTTTTCTCCTCTCTCAGCACCTTCCCTGTCAGGACCTGGCTTTGTGCCCAGTGGAGGAAAACAGAGTATGTCCCCTGAAGCCCCTCAGGGGGATTTCCACTCAACTTCTAGGTGCAGCCAGCAAGAGCTGCAGAGGTTCCTGTTGCAGGAGCTGAACAAACTCACCCCCTTATTCCGTTTCTTCCTTTCCCCGATTATCTCTTTTTTTTACCCCCCCCCCGGTCTTCTTTTAGTTATCTCTCATCCTCTCTCCCTTCTGCCAGCAACTTTCTGATTACAGTTTCCCTGAGTGTCCCTCTTCCTTGCCAGAATGAGACCTCCTCTCCAGGACCTCGGTGTCCCATGTACTTGCTCCCTCTGGTGCACCATGTAAGGGTTAAGGCTTTACCTGCACAGCTGCATCTTTGCTCTGGGATTACATAGTTCCATCTGCGCATTCAGGGACAGAAAGAAAAATCTTTTTCTCTAAGGACAGAGAATCACTTGACTTGAGAGTCGTGTCATCTACATGGAGTATGTCCCCGCCCAGCCTGCAGCATCTATGTCTCACCTGCATGTAACTTCTGTGGTTTTGGTATTAGATAGAAGCACCAAGTTGCTCTCAAATCCTGGGGTTCCTGGGACAATAGTAACAACACAGAAATGGAAGATGGCAGAGGCACTTCGCTGAACCTCAGTTTAAATCCTAGAATCAAATTACAAGATTGGCCTTGGGCCCCCGCTGTGTGCTGGGACTGCAGATTCCAATCAGGCCAGGCAACCCTGAGGTGGGAGGAGAGGATCTTTCTTAGGTGAGGGGAAAAAGGCATGCTGCCCTCATGTTCCTGCAAGTTTTCCCTTTGGAAAAGGGAATGGTGAAAACTTGGAAAAATAGAATAATGGAAAATAAGAGTTATGTAGGCCCAGGTTAATTTGAAAGTAGTGTAGTAGTAGTGTGAAAAGTCTTTCTAGCAGTAACTAAGACTGTATACAATAGTGTGTTATGTTTAGCTATAGGAGACCTTTAAAAATAGAGAACAAATACCACTTGTGTCAGTTAATGTAATTTATGGGTATTCTTCCTTGCTTGACAATTTCATGGTTCTGAAAAGCTTGATTTGGCTCTATTTCTCTTTGAAAAATAACTACTTTTGGAAAATGTTTCTGCTTTCTCTAATGGGTTATAAACAGTGAAAGTTACTCAACTAATTTATTATAAATACCTTTAATCATGATTACTTAGCTCTTGCTGGGAATTTTAAGTCTTGAACAAATTATATATCCATTATCAAATTGGCAAGACATGTAGGTTGAAAGCAATCCAGTCAGGTTTTAGATATTCCCCCAACCTCATCTCCTCTTTGCCAGCTCATGTGGGTTTATGTGTACCGAGCAGTTCAGCTTTCTATTTCTGAATGCATGATGGAGGAGGGAAATCGTACCTCTTTGGTGAAGAAAACCTTGCTTAAGGAATATGCTCCTGAAAGTATAAAGAACATGATATGGCTCACTACTGCAAGGAATGCATCTGCCTTCAGTGAAAATTTGCTCCTATATTTTTGTTAGTAACGACCTTTAACTTATTCAAATAAGCAGAGTTGTAAACAATATCTACTGTTTTCTATTCAAGTTGCTTGACCATTGAGTTTGACTCTAAAACAGTGATTAAATCCCTAGAGATACAGAGTAATGACTTCCATACACGTGCTTGGTCTGCCATTTAATAAATACGTGATCATGAGAAAGTTTTGTTTTCTCTGATTTGCAAAATAGGAAATATAAGTGTCTTTTCAGGAAGTGTATTAGTTGCCTTCATGTTGCCATAATGAAATACTTAGGGCAATTAATTTATAAGGAGGAAAGGTCTATTTGTTTCATGATGCTGGAGGTTCCAGTTAAAACCCATCCAACCCCGTTGCTTTTGGAACCTGATGAAGTCAATGGACAGCAATGCCTGGGGGCACATAACAGATCAAGCCGCTCACACTGGAAGCAAAGAAGCAGGGTGGAAGAGGGTGGCCAGGGTCCCATGGTCCTCATCACAGGGCACTTCCATAGTGAGCTAAAGACCTCCTACCTCGCCTCCTACAGCCCACTGTGCTTCTCAATAGCACTACCTTGAGAATCAAGCCTTTAACATAAGAACCTGCAAAGCAATGTAGTTATATTCATACAGCAGCATAGAGCTCATGCATTAGGATTGAATTTCAGAACTAATTTATAAAGGAGGTTTATAACAACTAAAGATTTGTGTATTCATTCAACAAACATATTTACTGAGTTCCTTCTTGGACCAAGAATTGTACTGATTACTTTGGGCTGGGACCAGAAGAATGGAAATCAAAACCTACCTGGATGATATTTTGCCATCCAAGGAAGTCCATGTTTAAGTGCTTAAACAAGAAGATGATTATTTGAATAGTAGTAAGCTAAATGAAAGAATGATTTTGCCAAGTGATCAAGCACTGGATATTAATCAAGAAGAAAGAATGTGTGCAAACTGAAGTGCATGAGGGACCATAGTACATGTACTATGTGGCACTCAGGACACAGAGTTGAATGGTAAACACAGAATTTACCAGAACTCATCATAGGGGAGGGGAGGGGCCTGGGAAGTGTGCACAGAGGCATCGGGATAACTCCAGAGGAAGCTGGAGAAGAAAGTGACAAAGGAAAGTCAATTAAAAAACTGGGGGAAATGATGTTTTGTAAATTGATAGAGGACAGACTGTCAGCAGAAAGGGAGTGAAAAGAGTTAAATAAAGCTGAGGACCTGACAAGAAAAAGGCGGAGCTCTTTCTGCAGGATTTAAAAGCCCAGAGGGCCCAAAACCCTCCCTGCAGATCAGGGAAGATATGGAGGTGGAAGTGTTATCAAAAAGTTTTGAGGTATTAGTGCGAAATCGGAGAGTAGGAACAGTTAAGTGTCGATTACTTTTGGCAGAGAATGGAAAGCGAGGATTTAGGTCATTGTCGGGGAAGGAGAAGGTGGAAGGTTTGGGGGTGTTGACTCATATTCCCAGCCCCTTGGCTGCGAGAAGACAGACCCCTGTAGGATAGAGCTGGAGAGGACAGCACTGTGGTAATGCATTGTTGTGAACTACACTCACCTCACTGTGCAACAAAACGCAAGAGCTAATTTCTTCTGTGTGACTGAACAGTGTACCCATTGGTCAGCAGCCCTCTGCCACCCCCTCCTACCATTACCAGGCTACTGCCTTCAGCATCTGCTAACCACTATTCCCAACTTCTGTGAGAATGAAGATTTTAGACTTCACATGTAAGATTCACTCTTATAATTTATTATGATCATAAGTGTTTAGAGTTGTAAGGGACATTGATAGGGCAGTCCATGGATTTCTTTTAGAGGTGAGGAAACTGACAACAGAAGAAAAAAGGTCTCACAACCTAATCAAACATTGAAAGTCTAATCAAACACTGCTATTTTCATATTAGGCAGCCATTACAAAATTAAACTGCAGATTAATGTTTAATGAGAAAGGAACATGTTTGTGGAATGGGGTTAACATTTTTATTATTAATTCTCTGCAGTATATCAGTACTGCCGTGTCTTTCCCAGTGTCTCAGTACAGAGGCCAGCTAATTCTTCAAGTAGACAGCTTCAGCATATACACGTAATGAGAATGTTTCCTTTCCTTGAATTCACGTATCTTATTTCTTTTGCTCGCTTAGAATTGTATGACTAGGACATACATGTCAATAAAGTCATGACCACATACCTCCTGAATTCAATGTAATGTTATTAACATTTCAATATCTGGTTTGATGCTTAATGTATATTTTTGTAGAGACTTTTATTGTGTTAAATAAGATTCCTTCTATCTTTAGTTTAAGTATTTTATTACAGATCAATGTTGAATTTATTTTATCAAGTGATAATTCTTTTAACTAATGAGGTATCAATATCATACAATTTACTGAAGTATTGAATTGCATTAGTAGTTTCTCTGATGTTAAAAAGAGTTCATTTTTAGATCAATTCAACTTTATTATATTTTTACAATTTATGAATTTTTATCAGAATTGCCAAATATGCACAAAAAGAGATAGTAATGGAACAGTAATGTTATCATGACATGTATTCAGAAACTGCTTCATGTATCTCCCCTCCGACACTGATTTGTTTTTTTAGGGTTAGATATTTAAAAGCAAATCTCAGACATCACATCATTTTACCCAGAAATATTACAATAGGCATCATTAACTCATGCGCACTTTTAGAATGTATAACAGTCACCCCATTACACCCAAAATAATTCATTGAAATTCCCTAATACTTCTACTACTTGTTTTACATTCCTGTGTTCAGGAGAGGTTCCAAGCTATGGTTTTATACTGTTTTGTTATCCTCATAGCATTATCTAAGTGAGATCCATACACTACAAAAGTGTGTTAGCACAATTCTCAGTTTCCTTTACTCCACAGCAGTCTTCCTCCCCTCTACTCTCTTTTCTTCAAGATAACTGACATTTTGGGAAAACTGAGTCATTTTTCCTAAAAATGCTCATTCTGGATTTGGCTAATTGTTTGTTTCTTCATTGTGTCATTTAACTTCTCCTTCCAGTCTCCCACTTTTCCTGATAAATACAGTTCATGTATAAAGCTTCATTGAATGTGGGATAACTTTATCATGGAAGGATTCTTCATAGGAGGTTCTATTCCATTCCATCATAATGTACACAATGCGCAGTTGCCTCACCTTTAGTGATGTTAAGCTTCATCAACACTCAGGTGGGATCGTCACAATTCCTGCATCGTGAAGTTCCCCTTCCCCTAGTGATTTTAGCCTCTGCCTGTCATTACTTCAGTAGGGGTTGTAAAATGGTGATTTTCTAATTCTATCATTAATTTTTCACTGTTAAACCAAATTCTTTTCCATAGAACTTTCCTTCATTAACCTTTTGAGTACAGTGAAAGAAAGTTAATACAGCAAAAAGAGGATGAATGTTTCACGCCCTCCCAGAAAGTTAGTACAGTAAAAATAGCATGAATGCGACCTTCTTTCCCTCCTTATCAAAGCAGAGATTGAGATTTCGTCCTACCAAACACCAGTGATGACAAAGGAGGCAAGCTGCATCTTGTCTCTGTGCAGTGTTTCCCGTGGATTTCTACATTTTTATGTGTTTCAGTTCAATAGAGTTACCCTTTTAATTCTCTAATTTGCAACAATGGGAGCTGCAATGGGAGACCTTTCACAGTCTACCCTGATATATTTAATAACATAAGTTCATCCATTTTAAAAAATCTCTTTGCTTTCCGGCACAAGATGACTCTGGCTGACAGAAGCTCTGATCCCATTTGTAAGGTGTGATTTTTTAAGATTTACATTTAGGTTAAAGGTTGGATATGTGTGCATGCGTGCATGCGTGCGTGTGTGTGTGTGTGTGTGTGTGTGTGTGTAAAGAGAAAGCAAGAGAGAGAGAGAAACAGGGAGACTGTATTGTGTGTGTGTGTGTGTGTGTGTGTGTGTGTGTGTGTAGTATGTAGACTGAGTCCTGGGTTGACTTGTCATGAAGATTTTATTGACCTCATAGGTACAACTAAGGAGTAGTTTCTCTAGTTCTATACTCAGAAATAATATGTAAGAGTGGAATTATCTATTCCTTAACTGTTTATTTACCTAAAAACTTTCTTAAGATAATGGTTTCTTAGTGAAAACATGTCTACCTACTGATCCTGTGTCTGTAATATTTTATCACATCTCAGCAATGATTTAAACAAAAGAAATATTTCTTAGTATTTTCTATAGCATTTTAGGTATTTTGTATTGGGAGAGTAATCTCAGAACACCTAGCACAATACAGTAACTCATGGTTTTAGGGTTTTGTTTTGTTTTGTTTATATGTGAGGGCAAGAAAAAAGCATCAATTACCCCAGGGCCTAACTCTTCATTCTCTTTTATTGTTGAATTGCTGTGGCTTCAAAGTCTTGATTATAAAGTCTCTTTGCTTGCACAACTTCCTGTCCCAGTTTTCTTGCTCTCCGTCATGGCAGAATGATTCAAGACATGTTTATGGGATTTCCAACAGAGCTTTCAAATAAAAGATTGGCCACAGTATGATATCTTGGCTAAAATTTCTGTTTCTCAGATACTCAGGAAGGAAAAAAAAAAGCATAACACCATCTAAACTACTAAATCTTTTGGAAAATTATAGGATCTAAATTGTTGATCATAATGAGTGGCAAGAAAACAAAGAATTTGCCAGTGATCAGGGCAACAAGGTAGTAGGAACAGTTGGTATTTATTAAATGCTTTTATAAAAGACATCTCTGTGCAGCTGATTATTCAAGTGAGAATAATGAGTTTTCTAAAGTTCTTACCATAAAATTCTGTCACTTCATCGACTTTAAATTCTAGTTCTTCAAAAGAAGCGTGTGTCAAAGAAAGTAAATCTGTGGTGTCCAATAGAATATGCTGATTGATGCATTTATCATTATCTGGAATAGAGAGAGTGTTCTTCTAATTGGTTGGTTCTAGAGTTAAATGTAATGAAACCATAAACTGCCAATAAAATGGAACATTTACTGATTGTATTCACAAAAATTAATGTACTTATGTATTTTGTAAACATAAATGACTTCTATAAACATTTTTAAAAAGAAAGAAGGGCTTCTACTTAACACAGACAAATTTATTGTTACGCTTAAAACAACCAAAAATAGCCAAACTATATGAAACAATGGTTTTCAAGACACAGGACAACAGGCCGAGCAGGACAGCAGTTCGCAGGGATGCCCAACACGCTGGGCGAGCCCTGTCACCGTCCCAGTTCGCCTCCTCGAGGGAGTCTGCAGGCTGTGGTGTGGAGAGGACCCCGGCAAGCTTCCCAGACTGAGACGAGCTTGAGTTGGAAAGACCAAGGCTGAGCTCAGAGAACACACTGCAGAACTCAGAGAATGTGGAGTAATGCCTGTTCCCACAGGTTAAACCGGGAAGCTTCACAGTTTGCAGGCCTTTGGGTGGAGGACCTGGGAAGTCTTGCCCCAGTAATGGGGACTAATTAGCTCTTGTTCTGCCTCAGGATACTAAAAACAAAGCCCAAAAGATCAAACTATTTCCATATAATTTAAATGCAATCCAGAATGAAGCTCTAGAATCCTTACATCAGTGCAAGAATTTCCAGTACCCAATTAAGTATAAATTTCATGCCTACCATCCAATAATAAAGTAGCAGGTGATAAAAGAAAAGAGGAAATTGTAGTTCATAAAAGAAACGCAAAATCTATCAAACCATCACAGAATTATCATTGAGGTTTAAATTAAAACAGTAAGAAAAAATAAAAATAAGTTAAAATATTAAGACCTTAGGCAATTTTTATCCTTGTATTTCATGTGTTCAAAAAATGAAGTAGATTTCTGGGAGACTGAAGCAGGAGAAGCACAAGCTCAAGCTGAGCCTGGCAAACTTAGTAATTTAGCAAGACCCTATCTCAAAACAAAACATTCTAAAAGGCTGCAGATGTATCTCAGGGCTAAGATGCCAGGTAGAAACAGGAAACCAGGCAAATGAAGAAAAGCACTAGAAATAGTAACTACATTGGTTAATCTAAATGCCTTTGTTTTTTAAATGCATATAAAAGATAACCACCTAAACAAAAATAGTAGGTAAATTGTTATCTAGGAGATCTAGCGCACTACCTCTTGAAAATAGACCATAATGAGTTAAAGATACACACAATAAACACTAAAGCAATCCTAAGATGACCAAATGTTATATCTAGTACACCAAAAGAGCTGAACTGGAATTATGGAAAGTACTTCCTTAGTCGAAAAGGAAGCACAAAAGCAGAAAGGAGATGAAGAACAGATAGCAAAGTGGATAAGAAGATAATAAATTTAAAGTTAGTCATAATTGTTTTAAATTTAAAATATCTAAATACCCATTGAAAGGCAAAGATTGTCAGTTCAAATAAAGAAAGCATGACCCAACCAAGTTCTGGGGTGAGAAATATACTTTTCATAAAAATGACACAAATAGATTTTAGGTGAGAGGATAGAAAATGGCATGCATGCCAACACTGATCAAAAGAAAGGTACAATGCTATATTACATCATGAAAATAGATTCACAGAAAGGAATATCTCCAAGTTTAAAGAATATCATTTCTTAAGGATAAACAAGTCAGCTTTTTAAAAGGATATAACAACCTTATTAATGCACATACTTTAAAAAGAGCTTTTAAATATATAAGAAAAACTAAATAAAACTGCAAAAGAAATAGAAAAATTCAAAAAGACATTTGAATATTCCTCCTTCAATACTGATAAAGCAACTAGACAAAAAGTCAACAAGATGTAGAAAACTTGAAACCACAATCAAGTAACTTGATTCACTCAACATGGACAGAATTCAAAATACACATTTTTCCTGGCTATGGGGGCACATGCCTACAATCCATTAACTGTGGGAGACTGAGGCAGAAGGATCACAAGTTGAAGACCCGCCTAGTCAGCATAGGAACATCCTGTCTCTTTGAGAACAAATGAGCGAAGGGATGAATGGGGATGTACCTCAGTGTGAAAACCCTGATTTCAACCTGCTAGTATTACAAGTACAAAACAAGAAAAGCAAAATGCACCTCTTTTCAAGTAGAAATGTAACATTGCCAAAACAGGCTATATTTTGAGCCAAAAAGCAAGTTTTAATAAATGTAACAAGATCCAAGTTACACAAAGTGAGTTTCTTAATTAGAATGGAATTAAACTTGAAGTGAGTAACAAACTCTGTAAAATTCTTAAAATATTTGGAAACGAAATATCCATTGCTAAGTAAAACATGACTCAAACAGGAAAATAAAAATATTTTTAACTGAATGAAAATGAAAACACAACATACTAATATTTGTGAGATTCCACTAGAACCTCAGTTAGGAGGGTAATTTATAGCACTAAGAAAAGAAAAGTCACAAAATAATGATCTCAGCTTCAACTCAAAGCTAGGAACTAGAAAACAGCCAAATGAAACCTAGAGTAAGCAGAAGAAATGAATAATAAAGATCAGAGGAGAAAATCACAAATTGAAAATAGAAAAAATTCTAGAGATCATCCATAAAAATGAGAATAGGTGGGTCTTTGGGGGAAAGAAGCATTGAAGTGGATGAGTATCAAACAAGACAAACAGGAAAAAGATGACTCAATTTCCTATTGCAATGATAGAATATTTCATATCATAGACAAATTAAAAGTAAAACAAAATTTAAAAAAGAAAAGGTGAATCCTACAAACCTCTCTGTACATCTAAATTTAATGTATACAAAGATCAAATCCAAGAAAATACCAGAGTAGTTCTACAACTATTAAAGAAATTGATTTTGTGGTAGTCCTGCCAAAACAGCAATCTCTAGGTCCAGATGGTTTCACTGGCCGTTTCCTATAAACATTTTAAAAAGTAACAATTTTACGCAATCTTATCCAATGCAGTAGTTAGTTACAAAAGGAGAGAGAAATCCGAAGGATATTTATGAAGTGGGAATGAACCTGATCCCAAAGCCAGATAGATAGTAAGATTTTTTTTTTAAATGGAACAATACTACAGAACATAAAAACCCTTGACAAAATATTATCAAATCAAACAAAGCAATACAGAGAAATACAATACAAGCAAGGACAGTTCCTGGAAATGCTAGAATGGTTAACTGTTTTTAAAAATCAGTGTAACCCACTACTTTCACAGTTTAAAGAAGAAAAATGCTATCAATTAATGCAGAAAATGAATTTAGCAAAATTTATTTTTCATTCAGATAAAATATCTCAAAAATAGGGGAAAGAGGCCTTCTAATAAATAAAAGGTACCTACAATAATGCATGTAACATCAAGTAGTATGAAAGATTGAATCCCCAACATTACAAAGAAGACGAGAATACCCATTGTCACCACTCACATTCAGTACTGCCCTGGAAGTCAGAGCCGATACAGTAAAGAAAGAGAACGAAAGCATACAGGCTGGGGGAAAAGCAGCAAACTACTGTTATTCCAGAATATATCATTGTGATGCTCTATATTTCAAAAATCAAAAAAAAATTACCAAAAACTTCCAGAAGTTTAAGTAAGATTACCAAAGTTACAGGATACAAGATGATCGATCTTACACACACACACACACACACACACACACACACACTATTTTTATAAACAAGCCATGTAAAAATTTAAATTGTAATGAAAGAGTGATAAAACAGAGGAATATAAAAATAAATCAAATAAAACATGGACAGAATCTGTATTTTGAAAACCGTAAAAGTTAGTGAATTTAAAGAAGTCCTAAATAAATGGAAAGGGATGTCTTGTTCGTGGATCAGAATACTTAGCAAAGATGTTAATTCTCCTCAAACTGATCTATAGACTTGATGCCATTCTAATTGCAGTCTGAGATGGATATTTTGCATAGACAAATTTATGCTAAAATCCATGTGGGACAGCAAAAGAATTGGAACAGTTAAAATAATTTGGGAATAAATAAAGTTGTAAAAGAAGTAAAGTACTTGGTTTTAAAATTGCTATAAACTTGTAGTAATCAAGAAAACGCAGTTTTGACTCACAACAATGGACAAAAGTGGAGTCCAAAACTATGACCAACTGATTTTTGACAAAGTTGCAAAGCAGTTCCAGGGAGAAAGAATAGTCTTTTCAACAAGACCATTCAAAAAAAATTGGACATCTGTATGGAAAAAAAAGCAACAAAATCCTCAACACAGCCTTATGCCTTACACAAAAATTAACTCAAAATGGATTCTATATCTAAGTACAAGTCACAAAACTACAAAGCTTTTGAAAGAAAACAGAGAAGGAAATCTTCGTGACCCAAGACCAAGCAAATCTCTTATACATGATACCAAAATAACAATGCCTAAAACAAAAGACTAATAAATTTAAATTTATGAAAGTAAATTTTCCTCTTATCAAATTGAAAATACATTTGTATAACTCAGCTGTCTTGCTGCTGGATACTCCAGAGAAATAAAAATTTGTTTGCATAGAAACAGGTATATGAATATTGATCATAGCAACCCTATTCCTGATCACCCACACTCCCCAAGATACCATTCCACAGAGGAGTAGATACATAAATTATTGTACATCTGTGCCACAAACTACCACCCAACAACTAAGGAACAAACTGCTGCTAATTGCAATGACTTGGTTGGATCTCAAAAGCATTATGTTAAGTAAAAGAAACTACCTTCCAAAAGTTCCGTACTGTATGAACTTGTTTATTTGACACTATTTTGTTTTCACTGTAGTCTACCTGGGGTTACCAGGAGTTGGTGCAGGGAACAAGACTCGCTGTAAATGGTTCACAAGAGGGAGTTTTTATTCTGTACCCTTAAGGGAGTAGCAGCTATACAACTCTATGCATTAATGAAAATCCACACAGCTGCACACCAAATATCCCTTAGTTATTTTTAAAAGTAAAATTTAACATTAAATTTCAGCCCAACCATTGCTAAGAGATTATGTTTATGTAGTATACACACTATTCACAAAAGGAAATTTTAAAAGTACAGGTTTCTTAAAATTTATTTTTAATGCCACAATTTATTTTGCTTTAAAAAATCTTTAGCAGGAAGTTTATACAGTTATACACTGAAGATACATAGTGTCTCTGTTATACTTCAGTAAAGCTGTTATATAAATAAATGTGTAATACTATAGACAGTGTCCACCACAGTACATAAACACAATGTCTGAGTGATGAGATAGTACCGTTCCAAAACAAATCGGTCGGAGGTAGCAGGAAGAGATGCACCTGTAGAGTAGTCCAAAGGTGGGAGCTGGTCTTAGAATTCCAGGCCCGGCACAGTAGAAGGCACCTCTGATGTGTGTGTGCCCGCGGGCAGGTACACACAGACATGTAAAGAGGGGGGAGGTGTGGATACGGGAATTACTCATGGGAACTCAGAAGCGAAGAGGAACAAAGGATAGATTCTAATGAATAAGTCCTGTAAAAATTTTTGAGAGTACATTTTAAGTGATAACATTTTAACTACTTGCTGGTAAATCATTCATTTTGGGGCAAGGAACTGGCCCTGTAAGAACAACGCTGATGTCTGGCTGCTTAGCAATCTATTTAGTAATTGGTGAGCACCTAACCTATACCAGTTACAGGATGACCCGGCAAGGACCCGATGTGCGATCACAAGAACTGGGTCGAGAATGGTTTATTCACTATGACCAGATCACTGTAGACCCAGGACCAGCACTGGAAACTGGAAGCAAAGGACCTCTTTTGTGGTGATGGGTGGACCTTGGATGCCGGCCTGGACTGTCTGCAAACCTGGGTGGGAAGGGCAGCAAGCTGGACAGCCCTGAGTCTCTCGCACCTAGTGGGTTTCTCACTCTCCCTGGCCACAAGCACCTCCAAGTATCACACATAACTCTGTGGAGAAGTAGGAGGTACTGGTGCCTGCCTGGACAGCTGAGTGGGAGAAGTTTTGAGAAGGAGGATATTGCCTTTGGCGCCCAGCATACAAAAGGCTCCTCACAGTTTTCTGAGTGAATGGAGGAATGAAACCTGGAATTTCTTACAGAGTTATCTTTGTTAAGATGCTTCAAAAGAAAAGACTAGATGGAGAAAAAGATGATTCTCCTTTTAACTGCTAACTGTAGCTGAACGTTAATAGCTTCCTGGATTGAATGGAAATTTGAGGAAGACTTTGGGTTCCCTAAGAAACCATAGCACGCCTAATCACGGATGTCTCCTTAGACCATAGAACAAGGGGGGAAGAATAAGAGGGTAAGTGGAGGCTGAGACCTCATCAGAGAGGGGAAAGCTGAAGTCTCAAGTAGGCGGGCACCAGAAGGGAAAGAAGCAGTGTGAGGGGCACGTTCCTGGAACATCCGTCCTAGTCACCTTCCTGCGGTTCTGCTTTTGGCTGCAGTGAGTCTGAAACATGGCCATAGCTACCTTCTCTAGACACACTTAGTACTGTGAGTACAGACTGCCACGAGTTATCGCTGGTGCACCAGCTCGGAAGTCTGAGGCCTAAATTCTGGCTCTGCTATTTGCTCTGCCATTACTAGCTTGATGTTGGGTGGAATTTTTAACCTGTCATGGATAGATCTCTTACTGTTAAGGGTAGAACGCTAATGACTTGGGAGGATTTTACAGCAATGCAAAAGAAATATATAACAAGACAGATGTTCATTAAATAGTAGATATAATAAAGTCTCTCAAAACCAAATACTGCATTTACCAATGGGATATTACCTGTCTGTTGAAGTAGATCACAAATTCATTTCATTAGCCTGGCACGATGAAAGGAGATGCCTGCAGTCCTCAGTATCTGGGTACTATGGAGGCTGAGGCAGGAAGATCATTTGAGCTCGGGCATTCCACACCAGCCTGGACAACATAGGGAGATCTGGTTTCAAAAAAATCCTCCTCGCAGGATATTTCTTTCATCACATTTTTTATGTAATACTAGCAAGGTGATTTTATTATTAATTAGCTGAAACTGGTGGCGCTTTTCTGATACAAAACTAAGTAAAATAATAGTAGTCATTTAAGTGTTATACTTCCTGTTTCTGTTAAACATCCACTAAAATGGCAACTTATAGCTGCATCCAGCTCATCGCTGTTTCATTTCTCCCTGGTTGTGTATAAAATTTCCCTGATGATTTTCTTTAGTTAAAAGGGTTGTAAGCTTTGCCCATTGAATAATGCCTTATATATAAACAAGCAACCTTAAACATAGAAGGCAGGTTTCACATGTTTCTCCACTCGCCAAGCTTCAGTGAGACCCCTAAGTTTCTAGTCATACTTGAAGGGCCCCTCTCTTTCTGGTCTCGTTCTCTAACATCTCCTGTAAATTTTCCAGGCATCTCAGAGTCTTCTTTGCCTAATCAGGAAATATACTTGGTTACACTGTGTTTCTGTGGCATTTGGACACATCCTGCCTACAGGTCGCATGTAGTTTCTTCCTCATCCTTTTGTTAATAATGTAAGTCATGCTCTGGCCCCTGCCTTCCTGGGCCTCGCTGTCATGATGAGTGTCCTGCTGTCCAACCACTCCACCTGCTTCTGGTACCTCACATGTAACGTATGTCCTGATTTTTGGTGCCATTTCTCATGTTGCTCCCAGAGCCCAGAATGCTTTTACTGGTGCTCATGAAAAGTTTAACCTTCAAGACACAACGGAGGCTTCCTCTGGGAAGCTTTTGTGGTGTTCAGCAGAAAATGTGCATCTTCTCTGTTCCTCTAGCACCTGGCTGGTGTGGCTTCTGTCCTAGTCTTCTTCATATCGATTGGTAATTGGTTGCTTTTTGTCCATATTCTACCCCCAAAGACTATTAATATCTACATGGATGAAAACTTCATCTTGCTTCTTTCTATTTCCTTAACATCCATGCCAGTATTTCACAGGGTATGAAATAATCAAATGCTGCTCATTGATTAAATGCAAAACCTTGTCTTCTGCTGATTTCTCATGGTTGAACGATAGCACTAAGGTTTTAAAACAGAGATTTCTAGAAAATCCCCACTTGCCTTCCAGACTTTCCTGTGTTGTGTGTATAAGACCTTTGCATAGGACATGAAAACTCCCTCATGTTGTGGTGGCCAATTTCTTTAACTTCTTTCCCTTTCCTGGAAATCTCTTTAATTAAATTTTCCAAGGCTTTTTGCTAGTGACCTAAAGGCCTCAAAGGATTCCATGTGTAGGAACTAACCTGGCTGTAAGCCTAAAAATAGTTTATTGCTTCAGAGAGAGAAATTACTTTCTGGACAATTTAAGCTGGATTTTCTTGCTGTATATGCTTTAGATAATAATGGAAAAAAATCATAAATTAACCAGAACATAGGAAAGAGGGCTTTAAACTTGTTATAAGGTATAGGTCACTTGAATAGGAAAGGATCATTTTAAGAGATGCCAACAAAGAACCGATTATCCCAGAGCCCATGGTCCAGCTGACTCCCCTTTGGGTCTGTACTCTCATGTCCATTAAAATTAAATAAATGAACATGGACAGTCCCCCTCTTTCTTTGATATTTCATGAGCAAGGAATATCTTACAAGAATATATTTTTTATTCACCTAAGAAACTTTAACCAAGAACCTCAGCAGCAAGGAGCTGCACTAGGCAATATAGGTATAAAATGAGTATAGTAAAGAATTTGAAGGTTTTAAATGTATACATATCTTCAATCCTAAATTTCATTTCTTTGGTTTTCCAGCATGAGACTAAGATAAACATCCTTTGATGACATTTATCCACATGCTAATGGATAAAGTTCTGGCATGTTAATAATTCTTCTCAGTAAAGAATAAAAATAAATGTAACAACATGAGAACATTCGAGTTGCTTATTCAAAGATATGCTAAATTTAACCTCAAAGAAATAATTATTTCAGTGGTATCGCTGAATGACTTCTAAAATAAGATCAATTTCCTTCTGTCTGGGATATTTTAGAGATAGCCTCACCTAATGGTAAATGAGGGAACAAGAAGCTAAACTATTAATATTCTTTTTCCATTTTCAAGTCTCTCTAATGACCTTGTCGGCCAATTAAAGCACAAATAATTGGGTTTGGAAACAGTTGCCCTGTTGAACGCGTGCTATGAAAATAACACATGTATTGCCAGCGACCCCTGCAGTGGATACTTTGGACGAAGCGCTGTATCAAGCAGAGGGACTGGAAAGAGTCTTGCCCTGTCCCTGTGGCAGCACTCACAGCTTAGTGAGGCAACAGTGATCATACATTACCATATGGCTGCACACGGCAGTGCCCACCAAAGCGAGTTCTGTGTGGTAGCTCATTCTCCAGAAAAGCTCAGACAGCAATGCTGGCGCTTGGTAGCTGTGAGAAATCAACCACCAAGTCAGAAACATAGAAGAATGAAAACATCAATCATACAAGAGAGATAAGAAAGCCCTATCCCACATTGTCCTGTTAGTTAAAATGATTTCCTCCACCACAGTCTAGTAAGCACTGCGTTCATTGTCCTTCTGCTGGTGGTTTTCACGAAGTCATTCAGACATGCCTACCCATTCTCACTCCGGCCGTTGTGGGTCTTACATGCAGACAGAACCTTGGAGCTCTGTGAGTGTGTGTGTATTCAAAGGCATCCTTCTGTGGCCCACTGTACTCTGTCATGCCCTCGTAGTTCTTGAAACTCCATTATTAAAAGTTATGTATTAGAGTCTTGACAGTTTTTTGTTTGTTGGTTTGGTTTCATTTTCGGATGAACTCACATGTCCACCTTGCAAATGTGTTTGAGTAGCCGCTTATGATCTGGCTTCTGGGTGACAGCAGGCTGAAAAGAAGGCTGAACTATTAAAGGAGACATAAGCAGTATCTTAAAGCACTAGTGAGAGTAGTAAGAGGAAAGACTGAGCAGAAATTTGAGCTGATAATATCTGCTTTGCAGTTTTGTTCCCTCGGTGCAAAAGAGTTGGAGCACACGAACTTGCACAGAAGGGTAGAGTTGGAACCTGAGTAGGAAGGGGATGAAATGTGCGTGTGATCTCATCTCATCCTTCAGCAAAGTTGTTACCCTAGAGTTCTCTTTTGCCAGCACCTCTCCCAAAATTACGCAGCTAGCCATATACCAGTATTGAAAACTTGGTTAAATAACCCTAAGTTATTGCAGGCTGATCAGGCCTGCAATCTTCCAAGCGAGTGGACGTCAAAGGCTTAAATAAAAGAGACAGTGGAAATTATTTCAGGGCCCCAGGAGGAACTAACTCTTACAGGTTCAGTATTCTCTGAGTCAGCCCAGGACATCTCTGGGTGGCCCGTATTTATTTGGTTTACAAGCAAGGGAGGGGGGACACTGAAGAAAATGCAGGAATCTGGGCAGGACTGGAGAATCCCTTTAAGGACTCCTCCAAGTAATATAGTATGTTAATTTAGGAGAACTATGTTATCTCCAGGAAGGCCTTCACAGCAGGGCTGAGATGCCTGCAGCTACAGTCTCCTCCCAGTTAGCTGGGGTGGCAAACAAGGTACCTAAGCTTCAGACAACTCACAAGTAAACACGGAAAGCCAACTGGTTAATGTAAAATCCAACTCAGTGGTCTCCGACACACCGGAAGTTCATTTACTCTCAAGCATTGCTAAAACGTCCAAGAGAATATCAAATGCCTGAGACCCTGGTGAAGTACAGGTGTTAGTTTCACAGCAATAGTCTCTGTGGATTTAAAAAGGAAGACTGAAGATTCTGAGAAAGAAAGGTGCAGGTGTGTGGGGGGGGAGTTCATGAAGATAAGCCCCTCCAAGAAAAATTTCTCAGGATAATTCTTACACTTCTGAGTTAGCCCAAACCTTACCATAACATGAGATGTGTATACTTTCCTCTAGTGTGTTCAGTTTATTCCATCAAAAGTGTGCCCTTGAGCATCCCAGTCAGAACTCTGTATTGGAGGGACAAATAGCCTTTAAGAAGTTTTCAGAATCACAAGCAGATCAAAAGAGTCAGGCAAGACACACACGGGAGAATCCTGACTAAGAAGCCAGTCCTGGGGCCAGCTATGATCCACCCAGGAACTGCACACGATCCAAGCAGTAGAGAGCCGGGGAAGAAAAGCCATTTGGACAGCAACTGTTCACTGTTTCCCCCCTTTCTAAAGAAATACTGTACCCACATGGTCCACTTAAACTAACAAACAATAGCCGACGTTTAAGAAAAGAAGATAATGAAATATTTTGAAACTCAGCAGTTTTTGCTTTCTGGTGACATCTCTATGAAATTGTCTACTAACAGTAGCTAATATAGGTTTGTTGGTTGCCATGATTAGGAGTTTTTCTAAACATTCTAAAAACATTTTCTTCTTGTAAAGTCATTTCGAATGATGACAGTATAAGCGACCTGCCAAGAATCATAGAAGTAGTTTCTATGGGTGCAGAGCTCCGAGCCTAGGAGGTTCTACACTGAATCATGAAATCCTGCTGTCCTCTGTGAGAAAACTAAGGTCCTGAGACAGTTTTTACTTTTCAGGCTCTCTCAGCTATCTGAACGCAAACTCAAGCCTGAGTCCGGAATCCGCACACTTTCTCAGTCTCTGCACTGCTTGTCTGAAGCCCCAGCCACTAACAAACGTGGAATAGGAAGCAGTTTATCACTTTATTTTTTCCAAGGAAGGCTGTTCTCTAAGAAACAGTCAGATCAATATTACAAAATATTTTATTGCTTGGTTTGGAGAACTGCACTGTCTTGTAAGATTATAATACCTTGATACCTATATCTCATATAACAGGTTGATCTTAAATCACAGTACTCCTGATTTGAAACAGAATGATGACTTTAATGCTTTCATGAACTTGTTTTTTGGGTTATTTTGTTTTTGTTTTTGTTTTTGGCAGTATTGGGTATCGAACCCATGATCTTTGCACTGAGCTATATGCCCAGCTCTTTTTATTTAAGAAAGGCATCCTTAAATCCCTAAGTTGCTCAACCTTCTGTGATCCATCTGCCTCAGCCTCCTAGAGTATTGGGATTATAAACACATGTTACTAGGGTCAGGCAGTCTAGTCATTTAAGACAGATTTTTGAAGCAAACTGGAAAACTTGAAAATGAGTGTGTCTAACTAAAACCCAGTACAAACAGCAGCTTTAGCTAGCAAAATTCTAGTTTTGAAATTGTATTAACTAAGTTCCTGAACTACTGAATAGGGATATACTCTGATAGACTTACAGTGGGTCCTTCCATGAATCATCCTAGGCATGATTTGATAGTTGAAAAAGAGGCAGTTTGATTATTTTGTAGATGTATATGAATAAAATGTTAAGAAAGTAACTATTATATCAAAGCAGATTATAAAAGTCACCACAAACACATCAAATCATAAAAGATAGATAAGGCAGTATATAGCAAAATCTCAACAATTTGATTCCTCTTGGCTAACAACTTTGCTTCTCTTAATACAATCTGAGTTGTACTAAAGTATGGAACTGGTTTTGCCTGCATTCTTCTCTTGCTTTCTTAAACTCTTTCAAAAGATACGCAGGCTGCCCTGAGACTCAAAGCTTCAAGAGTAACCACAAAGTCCTCCAGGTCGCACTTCCCTCAACTTTTCAATTAGCTAAAGACTTCTATTTACTCTTGTGGCTAAGTGCTGGCTCTCTATTCGAAAGCAGGGTGGGGCCGCTATGCCATTCAAAATGCATGCAGAGATGATGAAACCACTCTGTCCCTAGTCCTTCCCAGGACGTGACTGCGTTCCAATGGGTATGGTCTGCACTTAGAGCATGGTGGAGAGGCAGGCGCCACTTCTCTTTCTGTGCCTCGTCCAGGGCTGTGATGTCAGATGTCTGCAGAGTTCTGCTCTGCTGGAGCTGTCAGGCAGTTTGCCACCTTCCTTCTCCATCTATCCTGAATCCTTCCCCAAACTAGGTCATTTCTCAAGGGGTACCTTTGTTTTAAACATCTTTCCATCATCCAAACACGGTAAAGCAATTTTAGATCATTATATAATTTTCTACACAATTCAATGAACTTTTATAAAATCTATTACGTACCTGGCATTGTTCTTGGCATTGAAGACAATGAAACAGGTACATTACATATTCTCTGATATTGCATGGATTCTTCTGGCCAAAAAAAGGAAACAAATTACACATAAACACCAGTCAAAACACATCATAAGTGAAAACACTCAAACAGTAGTATCTAAATAGGAAATATATATGTACATGTACATATATACATGTATATATGGTGATGTGCATGATTCTTGTACCATTTCTTTAATGTTCATAAACAAAAAGACTCAGTTCTTTTGAATGCCTTCTTTCTTACTCATTCTGAACTTTAGAGTATGATCCATAAAGGCCATCTCTCCCTTCATAAATCTCCTTTAATGTAAAGTATGACTCTCCAAGTTCAAAAACTGAGCAGATTAGCAGTTACTGCCCCTCACTGAAATTGTCGGTGTATATGGATCTCCCTGGAGTCATGACTGCAGTCAGCATAAACATAAATCAGAAGTCAGCTATAAGTTCCAATGATTTATCAATGAGATTTTTAATGGTGTGTGTCTGAATTATAGCATTTTTATAAACCTCACCACCAAATTGCTATTTTCATTGGTTCGTAGCATTTTAGAGTCTATATAGTCATTATGAATATACACATATGTACACATGTGTATTTACCGCTATAAATTTTACATTCACAATGACATATTATTTGCCACTAGATCAGCTCTACTATTTTAGGACGCATTGCTCTCTCTACTTGGAAATCATAACCTCTTAGTCAATGTAAATATGACTTCATAACGTTTATGGACTTCACCCCATACTTTGCAAAACTTTAGTGTGATTGCATGATAGTTCTGTGTAGTCAAGGAAAAATATAGTAACTTCTCACAACACGTACCCGAAAAAAGGCTTTGGGTTTCATTTGGTGTTCAGATCTTGGTGTGTGTGTTGTTTGTGCAAGCAGAAAATCTAAGGGGTTAAAATAGGGACCGTTTTTAACTGGAACTTTGACTCTATTGCTTCTCCAATTGCTAATTTAATTTTTTTTTTAATGTTGAATCATCTAGAACAACGTCTTCGAGGTTCTCTGGATGCTGGAAAAAGATTAACATTAATTTAATTATTTTATTTTAAACTTTAAAAAGCTAACAACAGTGAAGACAAAATCAAAACAACACAAAACCCACAAAATACATAACCTCAAAACAATCATTATGCACAAGTGATTCTCTTACTAATTCATTATTCCTCTTTAAGTGGAGGAGGTCTAAAAGGTTTTTTTTGTCTTTCAAACACTCAAGTTTTTCACGAACATAATTATATTTCATTTTAATGTTATATTCCTCTCATGGAAAACTGAAAACTGGCCTCTTTAAATTTTTTCTACACAGGAATCACCTGTGCAGCTCCTTAACATCCCCATTCTGATTAGAGGTCTGGAGGGAGGGTCAGATTCTGCATTCTCACAAGCACAGCTGAGGAGTGCTGCTGTTAGTCTACAGACAACTCTTTGGACTGAAGGACTTTAAAGCGTCATAAGCGTGTTTGGCAGCCCCTTATCAAGAGCGTTACTCTTTCTGTGAACCACAGTGGTCTCCTCAGGCATATTCCCCTGACTTAGCCTTCTGACTGCCACGTTCTGCATTTCTTACTCTGCACTGCTGGCCAAAGGTTGTCAGTCCAGAGAAATGTCAGTGAGCCCTCAGATGCACTTGGAAACTACCTGATTCCAACTTGCCTCCAGGCTATGTATTAGTACAGACTTTCAAAATATCCTAGATGTGTGTAGAAAGCTGAAATGTGCCTGGACATATATTTTATTCTTTTAAGTGTGTTTTATGTGGCTTATTCCTGGTGTTTCATTCGACTCTGACCACCTATCCTGTTTCCCCAGCCCCCATGCATCATAAAACTAAATAAGCTCTGTGAACTCCTCTATACAAGAGACACTGAGACAAAGTCAATTCATTCTCTTTGAACTTAGGCCCCAGGAAACTCCTTGCATCTGGCACACACCTCTCAAGCTGAGATGAGAACGTGTATCTCAACAGGATCAATAAATGTTTATTGGATGAGACTGAGTCAGAGGGCCATGAAACAGAAGCTTCTAATACTACATGACTAGCCAGTACTTACAAGTACTTTTAATTGGGGCAGGAAGTGGGTTAGAATGGTTATTTCTATTGGGATTTAGCCTTGAATTAACTATCCAGGCAGAAAAAGCACTCTGAGTCAGTCATGTGACATTTGCATGTTAGGCCCCCACAGAGGAAACAGGGAAATGGTGTCAAACTGTCCAGACACATGCACCATAATCATTGAATGCAAAACAGACCACAGAGCTAGATGTGCAGGATACATTGTAACATGCTCTCTTCTGGGCGAACACACTATGGGCTCTTAGTCATCCACTGGAATTATCTCAGGCAGACCTAAGTGACCAGTTCAGGTTCAGAAATGCCTTGGATTTGTTTTGATTTGTTGAGGCACTGAATTTGTAATTCTAGAACACTTATGACTTCCAAGAATCTGGCACTGGTAGAGGCAAATCCCATAACCTATCCATTGCGGGAAGAAGCTCAAAGTCTGTCACTGTGGTTCATTATTCACAGCCTTTGTGAACTAATCTTGTACATTTCCACTCAGAGACAATTATGAGCATCCCATGAGATGCTCAGTGCCAAGGTTCTTGAGATTTTAAAGAATTTACAATTGGGGATAATAATTGTACAGAGGACATCATACTAGCAACTCCTGACCTTAAGAGATGGAAGCAATGTTGGAGGTGATTCATCGGAACTGCCACTCAGAGATGGACTCCTCTGTGCTCCATTTCTTGGCAGATGACCCTCCAGCCTTCGTGTGAACATTGCCATGGGTGGGAAACATGGCATTCTTTGAGACAATCCATCCCCGAATGAGAGTCCCAAATGTTGAATCATCCTATCATGGAGCCCAAATGTGCTGTCCCAAATTGCTACTCACTTGTTCTATCTCTGCTATCCTGAGACATCAAGGTGTCTCCTCTTCACCTCCTCCCACCTTGATGAGAAAAATCTCTCAGCTGCCCTAAAATCTTCTCTGCCTCGCATCAAGAGCCCCACTTCTCCCAGCTCTCCTTCCGTGACTAACCTTCACCCACTTGAACAGCAGATTATGAAAATACTCCTAAAAATGTGATCCCCAGATGGAACATGACACCAAGGTATGACTTAGCCAGTACAGACATGGCACAACTAATGTCTACATAAGCTATTTTTTTTTTTTTTTTTTTTTTTTTTTTGCGGTACTGGGGATCGAACTCAGGACCTTGCACTTGCCAGTCAGGTACTTATTCCACTGAGCTATATCTCCAGCCCCTTACATAAGCTATTTTTGTCCACATAGAAAAAGTTTAATTTTTTGCCAGCTACTTGGCACTTCTTTTGTGGAAAAAGTAAAAAGCATTTGCACATGAACATTGTTTTGTTCCTCATTGCATAGTTGATGATAAAGGAATTTTTAAAAACCTAAATCCAGAATTTGATGCATTTCTTTAAAGAAGCCAGGTGTAGTGTTTTAGTTGAGCAACTACATTTTTCCATTCTTTTAGCTACTCATCTCAGTTGGGTGCTAACTGCTACTGACATTAAAAATGTCTTCTATGTCTTTAGCTAAACTATGGGTAACAACACTTTCACCATCTCCTCATACTGGCATCGATGCTCTAACTTCCATGGACCTAGGAGAGAGCCTACACTGGGGTATATCATGTGCTCAATAGGGATTCACCTGTGTACACTTCAAGTAGAGTCTCGTGTGACTTACAGTCTTCTGTCTTGCCCACAGCTACTCACCAAAGAACATCAAATGCTTTGCTAAAATAAGCATAGTCATAGAGCGGAAATGGCACATGCCTGAGCCAGTGGACCCAGGTTCTAGTGCTTGTCTGTCGAGGACCTCAGAAAAGCTCTTCTAAAGTCTTTGTTTCCATTTTATTTTTAAACACCAATTAGTGCCTGCTCTGGCACCCATAGAGTTATGACTGTAAGAACCAATGTCATAATACTCATGAAGATGATTGATTCACAGTGAGCAGGGCTTGCTATCATGTCCATCTATGGATCTTTGAGTCTAGTGCTACCTTGCTTTTGTAAGATTAGTTTAATATCAGCTGTTCTTAGTGAGGCCATACCTAATGCTGTCATGATTGCTTTGTGTATCTCCATGCTCACAAAGCCACTCACATAGAATAACCCTATATCTGGAGCTAGCTCTTATTTTACCCTCAAGTCTAATTCTACTTCAAAAGTGTTTCTTCTAAGCCATTGATTTCATTGCTTTTTTGAAGCAGATAGTAGGCTGACAGGTAATATGTATATATAATCTCAGAAGCAGTTTGGGAAAGATTACTTTATTTCACATCTCTGATAGAGAATTTTTTTTGGTACCACGGAATCGAACTCAGGACCTTGCACTTGCCAGGTAGGCGCTCTTGCCTCTGAGTTATATCGCCAGCCCCACATCTCCAATAGAATTCATTATGTGCAGCATTTTTAGTATCATGGTTCTATGCGTTAAAATTAACACTGATACCTTCAGTTACAGAGACTTGGGTCTGCAGAGGTTACAGGTATTCCTAACATCTTCATTTTCACTTAGCTTTTGAAACTTTAACTATTCTGCAAAATTTAGAAATGAGGTGGGGGTTTTTGGTATTACCAAAAATATGCGTTGTTAGTAAATAGAATTAAATGCTTTTTTTCATCATCCTCATATAGTGCATGCTCATGCACTGTTTTAAATCTGTGAAATGATTTTGGATAGATATTTTTAAACCAACAAAACTTTATCTTGTATTAAGAAGAAAAGGAAAGCTGTAAGGACGCAAAATGAGAATATAAGTGAGCCTTACAAACCTTTATCATGCTGGTTACAACTAAACAACCCAAGAGCTTCATTTGTATAATTTCATCCTCAGATTGTATGAACAAATTTAAGGACCATAAATCGATTCTTAATATAAATTTGCGAAGGCTCATAATAATCAAAATCAATGTTTCTATTGTTTCCTTAAAAGGACAAGTTAACAAGTGAAATTTAACAGAATTATTCCCTCTGGCTTGGAATAGAGAATTTTATTTATGAACTACAACATAAATTATTAGATTTTCTCAGGAACTGCAAAGCATTGATTGCTTTTTATATTTCCATTAAAATAAAACAATTTTGAACTTCTATGATGTACTGTAATTAGAGGAGTCAAATTGAAGAACTGATCTGGATATATTTAAAAATAGTGATACATCTTGGAACACACCAAACAACTACTCAGAAAGGTCAAATTAAAGGAACAATTAGAAAAGAAAGTCATGATTTTATAACCAGTTTTATATTACTCCCAGAAATCTGAGCAGAAAACTCAATTTATTCACACAAAACTCATTAAGCCTGAATACTGGCTAGAATCTAAACTGCATACTTACAGTAGCCTAGGAGAACTTTCAAATAGTTCACATTTCAAACACTGACCCATAAAACTCCAACAGACCTGGTCCCTAATATGTATATGTCCTGACATACACAATGTGGAATTTCCACTGGATTCAGCATACAGTGTGTCTGTGTAATGCTTTGCTGTTTAGTGGAACAGTAATTGCAATTCTCCTATCTCTCCAATCCAAGGGGCTGCTGGAAAGTATAAATTTAGGGTTTCACACAGGTGGGGCATGATAACAAGTTGCCTGGCAAGGAAACGCTGAACGTGTATGTAACTTTTCCAGCTCAGGGAAGGTAATTGGTAGATCCCAGCTTCAGCACTTCAGAAAGAAAGGATTGCTGGGAAGGTGTAAGTTTATATTTAGCCCTGTTCTTGGTTCCATCAAGACAGCTCTTCAGAGAGTCTGTAAGCTTTGAAAATTCTCCTTTGAAGAGAATTTGGAGTCGTAACGACTTTGAGCATGGGCCCCGGAGAAAGGCAGGAGCACAGTAACTTGGTAGGAAGAGGTGACATTATTCCCAAAGTGCCAGCACACACCCCTTCGGTCCAGCTGTCAACAACAGAAATTAAAACTCAAGGGGCTGGGGATATAGCTCAGTGGAATAAGCACTTGCCTAGCAAGCGCAGGGTCCTGAGTTCGATCCCCAGTACCGCAAAAAAAAAAAGAAATTAAAACTCAACTTTGGGAAACATGTACGGACACCTAGTGTGTTCCTGGAATCGTTCACCGTTCCATAAAGTAAAGAACAGGATAGAGAAGATTCCTGGTCTTCATAAAGCCTACATTCACTGGAGCAGAAAGAGGGAGCAGTTGAGAACAGAAAATTTGAAAACCATCAAAACATTCATCTCTTCTAAAGCAGGAGATGTGACGGAGTACCTGGGAGCTTCCTGTGCATTGGTCAGTCCAAAGTTCTGCGAGCAGCGTCTCATCTCCCATCCACTCCCCTGCAGGCAGAGTGGTATTTGCGGAGCGCAGTTGGTTACTGTCACTCCCACTTGGATTTAACCCTGAAGTAGTTTCCACATCCTTAACATGATGCCCTTGTCCTGCCCACCTATCCTGTCTCCGCGATTTGTGTCTCTTCTGGTTCATGACCAGGTTGAGAATTTTTGTACTGGATTCTCTGGTGCCTGAGTTCCTTGCCAGGCTGGAACTCCATGAAGACAGGGACCACTTTGGGCATTGCAGGTGGACATCTGACCCCCTTGACTAGCAGAGACTGAAGTCTAAGGGAAAGTCCCCAGGCAAAAATGTAAGTGACTTGATCCTCAGACACATGCGTGAGCTGAGAACAGAGAGCGAAAGTGTAGTTGGATAATATCTGATGCTGTACTTTAAACCCTAGGTTACATTTTATAACAGGTAATGTTGTGTAGAGCCAGGAAAGCGGCCAAGGAAATGGTGAAAACAGGGTCAGCTGGTTGTAGAATTGAAGGCACACTGGAGGGTTTTCAGCCGTCTGTAGGAGTTTGATCCCTATGAGTCTGCAACTCCCAGACTCCTAGTGGGAAATAAGGACAGAAATGGGTTACTGAAAATTGTGGGGACCCCACGCACTAAGAGAGGCGCGGACTCTGGCCTCCTCAGGCTATCAGAGAAGTCCTGACTGCCTCCTTCCCCTCTCACTGGCTCTCAGAACCCTCCTGTGTAGCTGCTCCTATCTGAGAGACAACTCCTGAGCATGTAGGCCGCACGCCACAGTGCCAGGTCGCAGTGCCCTTGGAAGAGATTTCCACCCGACTCAGAGCAGTGACAATCGGGCATGTTACTAGATGCCAATATTAATCCCAGAGGATCGCATGACCTTTTGAACTGCCCAGGCTTGGCTAGAAGACAGCCCCTGACTATGAGCTGAGCTAATCTGAGACTGAATGTTGCCACTAAGTCCCCGCTGAGCGTGACTTATGCACCCAGCTGTTAACACCGGTCCTCTCTGGGTGCCAAGGGCAGGCACCACTCCCCAGGCGCTTACACACCCCTGCCTGGTAATCCCCTCTGCCTGCTGGGCCGGCAGGGAGTCAGCAAGGTCACCCCAAGTCAGTGAGGGCAGGGGCACTCCCGCGCTGTGCGGGTGATAGTGGCATGCTGTTTGATTTGTTCTCCGCATCAGGCCGAGGTAACAGCGTGCTGACTATAAATCCCCCTCGTTGACGGTATGTGGCAGGAAAGCATTCATTGCACGTTCCTAATCTTAGCAGTGGAAGGAAAATCAGGAGAAAGCGAGATCCAGACAGAATTAGAGTACGAATAACAGATAAGGTGGAGAGGCTGTCAGTCCAACTTGCTCTACTTGAAAAATAACTTCTGGTAAAACAGAGCCCTCTAGAGCAGGGAGCTGGCCTTTGGATCTGAGAGGCCTCGCGCTCTGGTGTCAGCAGGACGCCGGCTTCCCCGGGACAAGAGAGCCTCTGCTTGCTGCCAAGGAGTAGGCGGCAGGTTTTCCTTCTTTCTCTTTTTCCAGAGGATCCATTTGGGCTTTTAGGAAAAGGGCCCGGCACATTACATTCTGCGTAGTTCCCTGGGTCAGGACTGCAACTAGGGACTCGCAAACCCCGCATCCTCGGCAAGGAAGGCTAGAAACAGGCCCTTCCGCGCGATCCCCGGGGCAGCGAGGAATCGATGGCGCCTTCACACTGCACTGCACAGGGTTCATTCCCCACTGAGCACGTTCAGTTCTGGAAAAGAGACCACGGATGTGAGCAGATGAGAAACAACATCAGAATGACTCATAGTTAAGTTGAAGGCTTCGCTGCTTCTCAAGCTCCCAAACAACAGTTAACACCCACCAGATGCTAGGGTAAGCGCTTCATGTCATTACCCCAGCTCGTGCGACGGGCGACATCGGGAAGAAGAGAGATAACTTGTGTGCCCGACACCACGTGATCGGACCTGACCCTTGCCCAACAGAAGGCCTGGGCCCAGGCCCTAACTGCTGCAGTCCGCTACTGCATGTCAGCAGTTCACCTGATGTTTGTATTTAATTATAAGGCTGTCACAAACAATATCCCCGAGGTACAGTACTTTCACTGCAGCATGGGCTGGCCAGCCACTGCCGATCGTGCTTAGAATTCTTCCTTTGCGATCTTCTGGGCAACTTTCTTTGTATTATGCTTGTTCTTATGCTTTTACATAGACAGGCGGTTCTGCCACACTGCCATAAGCATTTCTGGAAACTCTGGTGTCATGGGAAGCACAGGCACAGGCCTCACGAGGAAGCTAGACCCAGGCAGACCCCTCAACACCCGTGCAACTTCATAAGCAGGACACCCACAAAACAATGGCCAATTTGTAAAAACCTGGAACGGTTTGAAAAGCATTTCAGGGGCTGGGGATATAGCTCAGTGGAATAAGCACCTGCCTAGCAAGCTCAGGGTCCTGAGTTCGATCCCCAGTACCGCAAAAAAAAAAAAAAAAAAAAAAAAAAAAGCATTTCAGATTATTATTAAGCACTGCTAGAAATCTGGAACTTTACCTTTTAAAAAGTCAAACATAGTGTAACACACGGGGAAGTGAGGACGGGTGGAGGCTGCCAAGTGACACACAAAAGGACAAGATGGGCCCAGGTGGGCAGTACGATTAACAAGCAGTCCCTGGAAAGCTCAGGGTCCCATAGGGAGAGGAAGAAGGTGGGGCGAGGGGTCCAGATGCACAGTGCAGTCCGCCGCTCAGCTGGCCGAGCGCAGGTTTGTCGGGCACCTTGTCCAAGCAAGGACTGGGAACTGCACCGCCAAATGACCTGCCGCGGTGCGGACAGCATTCTCCTTCCAACAGCGGAGTAGGCTCTTCATGGGAGGAGCACCTCCGCCCTCCTGAGCAGACAAGGTTCACCCTCCAGAAGGAACCCAGCTTTCCCTTCCTTACCGCCAGTGCTGGACTCTTTCCAGTCCCTGGTGCCTGACACCTATTACATTTCCCATCCACGTTAGCCTGAACTTCTCTCACAGAACACACACATGAGTGTGTGCATATTACTTTTACATTGCGATAAAATGATATATATTTAGATACATAATTTATATAATTTGTGTTGCTAACGTATATTTGGGCCCATGCTCAAGAAGGCACACAGGAATTATCAGCACTACGTTCTTCCTGTATGTACTTTAGCTTCTTCTGATGTGTGTAATATTACTGAAAACAGACATCCAAACCATGACAGGATGTGTTCCACCTCAGCATTTTGAGTTACCTGATGTTGTAAAAGGTGTAATCTGATTTTTGAATCATTATCCATTTGTTAACCCACCCATCCACTCATTCAAAAAGTACCAAACACCACAATGAACATTTAGGCTACAATAACCTTCCTAACAGGCTTACTTCCTGAAGAGTGTTTAATCCTAAATTTATAGGTAAATAAAGATAAAGTTTTGTTTTAGTAAGCAGTAGACCATTCCTGCTTGTATACCTCTTTCATCAAAAGTCAAATCTTTCTATAAATTAGGCTTTCCTAAAATTGTCCACAATTTAAATTATACAATGATCACATTTGAGATTTACTTTTTTTCAGTGATTATCTTTGAGAAGTACAAGCAGAAGAGGAGAAAACAAAAGAGTTTGTTTTATTTTTATGTGTCAGAATACCAGGAATTTCTTGATTTGAAAATCTACTTGGTTTAACTGTGACTGTCTTAGCAGATAGCTTTCTGTTTTCCCTGACCATTCAAAAACCCACATTAGCTACTTGCACCAGAGGAGCAATAATATGTGATGGGTGATTAGAAAAGGAAATTTTGGAATATTGCTCAGTCATAAAAAGGAATAAAATACTGACTATACTACAAATAGATGAACCCTGGAAACATGCTTAGGGAAAGAAGGCAGACACAAGTTGTACATTGTATGACTCCACTTACGTTTAATGCCCAGAATGGTGAAAGTAGAGATAAAAGGCAGGTTAGTAGGAACAAGGGATGTAGGCGTCGTAGGGGTGAGCGGGGGTGGGAGAGACTCTTACCATCTGCAGAGCCGTTTCAGCAGTGATGAGAAGATCTGCAGCTAGATGGTGGCGACGGCCGCCCAACCGTACAGTGAAAATCTCTGACTGAGATGTTTAAAAGAGTGAATTTTATAGTTTGTGACTTATGCCTCAGCTTTTAAAATAAAATGTCGACTCCAT
Organism: Dinomys branickii; assembly: GCA_004027595.1. NCBI lineage: Eukaryota > Metazoa > Chordata > Mammalia > Rodentia > Dinomyidae > Dinomys > Dinomys branickii. Next base: position 37,206 of record PVLD010004087.1, read on the forward strand.
CCACTCTTCTAATAGCTGAATCCCTGTAGGGAAATCCAGACTAGAGGGAGATTTGTGCGAGCTGATAAATATTAGTTCTTGGTCACAAGGCCACTATACATGTCTTACTTCACACCAGTTTTTAAAGAAGCCAGGATTTCCAATCTAGCGTTTTCCTCCTGTTGGGGGTAGAAAGGAAGATCTGGGAAATTCACCACGGACTGGCACGGGGAGGGAAAGAATTCACTTCGGAAACATAAACAAAGCTGGAGCCTCATGCTCACTGTCAGAAGATGAGGAATGGCGTGATGCCTCTTCAAAGGCCTGCTGGGTTTGTCAAAAAAATCTACAGTTTTTCTATAACAGGAGATGCTAAGAAGACAAAGCTGTAAATGTGTGTGAGTCCCAGGAGGCCCAAAATATAATGATCTCAGCCTGGGAGGGAGAAGGTTTTAAAACACGGTTTCTCCAAACAGTGGAACGTAGAGTTTTAAGCTATGTTACTTGAAACAAAAGGTCTTCAGTTCAAATTTTTAACTACATTTGCTGTGCTCTATAAGCACACAGCTATATATCAAGGCCAAAATTTTAATGATAATAAATTTTGACACCAAATACCAAACTGAATCTAGCGAATGGCTATTTGGGGATGTTGGATGATAATGGGTATCATGCTAAAGTACATACTAAGTTAGTACAGTTTGAGCTATAACAAAAAGCAGCTAGCTTTTCATTTTGGCCTTGATATTGAAATATTTGCTTTCCTTAACACTAATAGATAGGACTCAAACTACCTTCTGAAGACATAAGTTAAGAGTCTAATTCCAAAACGAACCATTGTATCAAAGAGTTTGGTTTAAACTTTAAAAGGAGCATTATGAGTCAAAGTAGCTTAGGATGTGTAATAAATATGTATTTTTAACTAGATAGCAGACTCCAAAATTTGTTTCCCAGTAGTGAGATTACCAAAACTTGAGGAAAATATACGTGCATGTGCAAGAGAGAGAGAGACAGTGACAGAGAGATGAGACAGACACAGGGAAATGTCTCTGAAATTTTTCCAGGCATTGATTAAGAAGATTAACACGGACCTTTAAAAGTTTAAACATATCATCACCTAGGCAAGTTCTCAATGGAAGGTATTAAAATCCAAGCTTGCTAAGCACTTCATTTCACATGACTCCAGACCTCAGCAGCTCAGCTGAATACATGTTTGGCTTTTGACCCCAAAACAAAAAAATAAAAATTTCAAGATGTTCAGTTACCTATTCCTTTAGTAGTCACTGAGTCTTGTAAATGTGCTGCACACTTTTTAGTCTCAGTGAAAGACCTACGCTCCAAGATCTCAAAATAAATTTAAAGATTGACTTCCAGTTACCATGAGAAGGAGGCGAGCCCCCCCGAGCCTTTCTTTCTCTTTACATTGTTTAAAATGGTGTTGCGACAAGCAGTTTTGCCTCGGCAGGTAAAGCAGGTAGTAATGGAGAGCGCCACCTCGTGGTACACAAGTCATTTGGAGGATGCTGCCCTCCAGGGGCAAACAGAACTGAGGAAACAAGCTCTTGATTACCTACCTGCCACCAGTCAGCGCAACACCTGCTTTAGGGAATGGAATCACGATCCCATCCCCTGCGTGCCAGTCCCTCCCCAGTTGGGGCTAGGCCCTCAGCTGTGTTCGTTACAAGTCTGTGTTTTCGATCGCTAGCCTGGCCCGTGCTATTGCCATCTGCTTAAGATGAAGGCTTTGGGGGCCTGGATACACCTCTTTCCAAATAGCCAGGCATGCAAAGCTTTGAAAATCTGGCCTTTGATGTATTTTATAGGGATAAGGAAATATATATTAAACTCAGTTCTTCTCTGCACCCTGGGCCACGTAACTGGGTCAACACTGAAGTTGTAACTTCATCTCCAGTGTGTGGAGCTTAACTGTTCTAGTTTCCCCCTCACTGATGACATCACAGGAAGTCACTGATGAGCTGACAAGCTTTTATGGTCTAGCTGAGGATACGTTACTTTTGGTCTTTCTTCTTCGGTGTGTAATGAATACCAGTGCTTCTATAAATGTTAAAGAATTATCTGTGGGAGAAAACTGAACCTCCTCAGTTAGCCAGAAGTAGATTAAAAGGCAAAGCCAGTGAGGTATTCTTTGAAGGGTTATATCTTTTTCTCTGTAATAAGCCCTAAAGGTTAGAGATATAGAACTCACTCAGAGTTGGAGGGAGTATTTGTAAGAAGACGGGGTTAGGGATTATAGGAAATCAAATGACTTCATGAAGCAGTTCGGGGTGAACCAAAGCTCTAGTTAGCCTGTAGTGCCCCTTTGCCTAAGTGTGCACAGTTTCTCGATAAGGATATGGAGTGATCTGTTACCTTCTCCTGGCTCAACCCAAGGACTCAGTGTGTTGCTTATGGTCCCATATTGTAAGGAGCTGAAGGGAATGTTTATCTAAGAGGAGAAAAGCAGCACTTTCTCTCTACCTAGATTATAAAATGCTACAACCTGCATTTGGGAATGTTCTATGTATGCCTTAAGCAAAAATGGATGTAACATATAAAGCAGCAAGATCTTTTTCATTAATTGACAATGTGGTGCATAAGTAAGTAGTTGTCACAGGGGGACATTCTGTGTTCTAGTGACGGATGTAGATTATTTTCAAATGTAGATAAGAACAATTGTGCTGACTAACATCTATTAAATGAGATGGCGTTGTCCTCTCTCCATTTTACTTAGAGGATAAAGGAGCATGAAGAAAGCATGTAACGCTTCCCATGTTATCAAGTATACATAAGGATAACTTCACGGTTTTAGAGAATTCTTACATTCTTCATTTTGTTAGCTTATGCAGTGAATGAGGGAAAAACAATCACCGAGAACTTCCTGAGGGTTAGGCCCTGTGCTAGGCGTTTTATAAATGCCACTTTCTCTCATTTTCACATTTACTTTTCGGCTTCTATCTAGGTAATATTTCCCTTCTTAGGCAAAGAAGTTAAAGCCTGCCAAGAATCATGAATCTGCACACCTAGTGCCGTTACTAATGATAGAGATGGGATTTGAATTTAGGTCTTCCTGATCCCAAATGATATTCTCCTCCAACACTGACTTACATGTGAATAAGAAAAAAATGTATATTATGCACATGTCAAATTCTACTAGTCTTTACTATTTTTAATTTTTACCTTAAGGAATAAAAGAGTAGCTGGGATTGGTGGCGCACGCCTATAATCCCAGCCCTTGGGAGGCTGAGGCAGCAGGATCATTGTGAGTTCAAGGTCAGCTGGACTACATAGTGAGACCTTGTCTCAAAAAAAAATGAAAGAATAAAAATGTAACCCTTGAGGACCAGCCTCAAGTCCATCAGCATTTTACCTGTGTGTTCCTTTTCTCGGTTTTGATGTAGTACCTCCTATGAATAGGGTTATGGCTTTGTCTCACCTTGAATAATTGATAGAAGGAGGCAGACACAGTTAATAACAGCATGAGCAAAGGCCAAATGGGTGACATATGACATACTGAGAGGAAATTATCCTTCAGGCACTTGCTCAGGTGCTAAAAGAGCACATTCAATGCTTTTCATTCTACTGATTAAAATTTTTTAAAGTTTATAAATTTTATAAAGGCACTAGTAACAACAGCGACAGCTAGCACTCACTGAGTAGTGCTAGGTATTTCCCTACGTTTTCTGCATGCCTTATTTAATTTTCTCACAATAATCCCATGTGGTAGTTCCTAGGTATACCCCATTTCATATGAGAGCAAACTAAAATGCATAAGGGTTTTGTAACTCACCCAGGGTGAAACGGAAGGTTAAGGGTTCAGGACTCAAGTCTAGTTGCATACCAAAGCTCAAGTTCTTAAAGTCTTTTTTGTGTGTGTGTGTGGTACTGGGGATCGAACTCAGGACCCTGTGCTTATTCCACTGAGCTAGATCCCCAGCCCCAAAGCTCAAGTTCTTAAACATGAAAATTCTTCAATAAAGGTAGATACATGTGCCCATTTTCCTTGGCAGGTATGGTTCTTTATCAAGAGGACAAAATTTTCTGCGTTTGTTCAGAGAGCGATAACCAGGTTCTGTCTTCACTGTCTCTGTTTGGTGGTCTCTAAAAGTACAAACTATAGTTCCAGAGATAAGCAATCTGTCACCACCATTAAACATCAAGTATGTTCTATACTCTGGGGAAAATTAAGATCAATCGTAATGAATTCTTTGTCTTGTTTAATTCACAAAAATGAATAGAACATTGGACTTAATAAGATAAAATCTTTACAGTTCACAAACTATAAAAATGGTAGCCTTGTAGTGGATCTCTTAATCATAGTACATTTAAAAGCATTCTTGAATATTCCATAATTTAAGAAAATGGGAAGTTAACAGAAATCTTTGGCATTTGCTTTTTTCTGAGATTATAAAGCTCTTTTGTTCCATTTTATTGACTGAGAAACTGAAGTCTTACAGATGTTTGTTTTATAAATGAATGAAATGTATGTCAAAGCAGAAAATATTAACGAATTTAAACTATTAACCTGTTTTTAAAAACTCTGAAAGCAATGAACTCCCTACTTGAAGGATAGCTTGAAATTTTATTTTTTCATCCACTGAAATTTTATAATCTTCAGTTGATTTTTATTTTTATATGCATAGAAAATCCAATATACTTTTAAAACTTGCATTTAATTCTTGTCAAGTGAAAAAATTACCTCTATCAAAATAATCATAATAATGAGAACAACTTAAGAATAATAAGAAGTACAATACTATATTAAAAGCTATAATAGTGTTACATTCAACTGAATAGTAATTATGTAAATATCAACACCTCCCACTTTATTCATGAAACTATAATTCGCAAACATTATGATTTAAGGTTGTATCAGGAGGTGCCAGAGTTCGGGTTTTATTCCAGCTCCGAATCCAGAACCCAAGATTTCTTCCTCTGTGAACAGAACCCTTACTATATCCAATCATGTGATCGCCTCTAGCAGGAAGGCTGGACTGTAATAAATGTCCTGGAGAGAAAGGAATAAAAGCAATTCCACAATGCTTTTTCAGGATTAAAGTTCCAGAAACTCTCCATGTGGGCTTCAATCTAACATGAAAACTAAATCTCACTCCCAAATTCTCTGTGGGAAGCAATGCCCAGGGGTGAAAATGTTGACATAAATAGTGTGGATTTGTGCTGGAATGCATACTTGGTTTTCTCAAAGCATTTAAAGAGATGAACTAAAACCGTTTTGCTACTCTGAATTTATTTTTCTTTCTTTAAAATGCAAAAATAGCCAGGTATGAGTTGTATAGGCAAGATTTAAAATAGATCAAAAGTCTATGAAATTATCAAAAGTATTCATCACAAAAGCCAACAAGTAAGGCCGCTGATGCAGGCAGTTTGGGCTGACACGTTTGTTGTAATGTGAATCTGAGTAACTGGACCATCACAGAAGCCCAAATGGGTCCAGTGCAAGTCTGGACAATCTTTCAAAGCCAGCTGAAGCACATGTGTCAAGTTGATCCTCTAAAAGGAAACTGAATGGAATCAGCAAAGTGATAGGTATCTTAACATAAATAAAATGCACCTCGGTACAAACGTGTTTTCCTCAACACAAGTTCTTACTTATATCTCCTAAAGAAGAAGTACTTGGGGTAACACTGTTTGCCTTAGAGTAAACTTAGGCCAACCTTGGCTCTTTTCCAAATGGAAGGTTTCATTCCAAAGTGCTTTGAAAAGGCTCTGTGAAGGTCCTTTCTCCGAAAGACAGTTATAGGTATGGATTGAAGACAGTCCTGGCAGGTAAAAATTACTTTAAAATTTGAAAGTTGGATAAAATTTCTTTCTTCCTTCTTCTTATGTTTGTTTTTCTTAGAACAAAACTTTCCTTTTGCTGGAAGAGGAGGTGAAGCAATCACAAAATCTGGGACACACAATTACTATTCTGATTGTTTACATAGTTTTTGACTAGTTGGAACAAGGGTAGTAGAAAGTGTTTTGAATTCTGTTTACCACAAGTAACAAAAATCAAAATAAATATTCAATTGGCTTTGTAATGGGGCAAATATTTTCTGTATTATGTAGTACTGAAAGTCAGTGTACACTGTAAATAAAATTTGTTCAAGGCCTCCATGAAATAAAAAAAAGCCAAATGTAGAATGACAGCCGCAGTTCTACAGAGCAGAGAGGGCTCAGAAACTGGCGCAATCCCTGCAGCTGAACAGCGCAGTGTGTTTGGTTTGATGCTTTTTTTACTTTGTAGACGGGGAAAAGTGCAAAGCGCCAGTAGGATTGGCTTTGTGCCCTTGGTGTCGTTCCTCATTGAAATGGGGGAAATGAGTGCCAAACCCCTGTGAAGGGTGGTGGGGGTGCTCAGGGGCTCCATAAGGCCTCAGTTCAGGGTTTTACAAGGGGAGGGAAATAGAACCACAGAAGAAGGGAAGCAGTGGTGTTGTACTGATGGTCATGAATAGGCTGTCCTGCTCTTTGAGTCCCCTGGTGCAAAGCAGAGCACTTCCTAATTCTAAATGTGTGTTCCAAAGCTTAGCAGGACACAGGGTGGATTTGCCCTCAGGGAGCTCTTTGCTGGAGCCTTCTGAGTGCCTGTTTGTGTTCATTCTTTCTTGAAATAGAGTGCCTTCCATCAGTCTGGTGCACCTCTGCGCCAAAGGAGCCTGCTTCCCTGCTCTGCATGCACGCTCCTCAGGGGCCTGATGACAGGAGTCTCTGAATACGGAAGAGCCCAAACTTTGATGTCTGAAAAACTGCAGGTGTCTGTGACACACAGCCGTGCATCTGTGGGGTGTGAACTGCTCAGTTCACTGTGTGGGTTTCAGTTCAACACTTTGAAAACTTTGGAAAACATTGTTAGGACCCCACAAAAGCAAGAAGTCTCGGTCTCTCTCTTCTCTCTCTCTTTCTCTCTCTCTTCCTCCCTCCCTCTCCCCCCTCCCTCTCTGTGTGTATAAGTCAAGAAAACAAGAGAGAGCAAACATCAAGTAATAAACAAAACCCCAGGCCTGGATAATAAATCCTTTTATAAATTGGTGAATACCCAGTTAAGAATCACTCTGGATGTTTTGTTCTTTTATGATGCTTTTGTTGAACTGACCTGGAAAAAAGTCAGAAAGGGGCCTTGAAGAAAGAAGTTTGGCCTGGAAAGCCAAGGGTCTGCTGCCAGCCAACCACCGAGGAGAGTCACAGGGCACTGGACAAGCTAGTTGTCCACTTGGTGTTGAGGGAAAATTACTGCTGTTGTAATCCAAACTGAGAGGCCTGGAAACCACAACAATGAGACCAGGGCCAAATGTCACAGCTGCCCAAGCAGAAAGAGACACAATTCTAAAGGTCATGACCTACCTTTTCAAATTTTTATTTTCAAACCCCCCAAAAAATTTAGAAAAGTGTCTACCACTAGTACATTTTAAGTTGATATTTAAAGTTTGTTACTGTAATTTAAATAGTTACAAAAGACATGGTATCCAGAGAACTGTAGATGCTAATACTTCTAGAAGGTTCTACTGGAATCTAAGTGTTGTGGCAATTGGGTGCTCATGATTATCTATTAAAATATATGTGCTAGATGTTTATTTCATGCTTTTTTGTCTTTGGACTTGGATTATCCTAGTGTAAGACGTTTTATCATGGAAAGTTTTCTTCTCACTACAAAATAGAAAAGAACCAAAAGTATAATCACCCAATTACATATATTTTGCTAAAAATATGTATATATACATAAAATGTATAGCTTTAAAAAATGTATGAGTACAAATCTCTAAAATTGAAAAATTCTTCTAGGTATTGATATTATTTAAATTATTGTTAGTACCAAGTAATATTATTAGTAGCAAGTAATAGACATTTTAAAAGTAGCATACTTCCTTTCAAATCCTCCTCTAAATAAAATATATAGAGGCTTCCTTTCTTCCTAAGTAGATCCCCTATCAGCAGATAAATATTACTTATTGGCAGAATGAGACATAATTGCTAACAAATCCTGTTTTTAACTTGTGGATTTATTCATGTAAATGCTAAGGAACACTGATTATATAAAATGAACGTAGGGGTTTTCAGGAGGAATTTTGTAATTGAGCAACTCAGTCCTTTGAACTCTAAGTTATATGCCAGAAATCACTTAGTGATTAGACATCAAAAACTATTTTTAATAGTTTATCAGCTAACAACTCAATTATATAATTTAAAAGTAAAGGACTATGAGTAGCTTGACATATAAAGTGATTTATAACAGTCATTAGTGTCATTTACCCTTTCAGCTTCTGGACTATATAGTAGAAAGGCTTTACCAAGCTTTAGAAAATTACTGAATTATGTCTGTTGCTTTTTGTCTCAAAAGCACCTTGTTTAACTTAATATATTCAGGAATTATTAGGAAACACACAATATAGTAAATTGATGTATGTTTTCCACTACAATATATTTTGATAAAATGGAATTATTAAATCCCATGTTTTAAGGACGCCGTTGTCACACTGTATGAAGATTTGTGTCTAGGATATATACAGCGCATGACTCAGTGATAACGAAACAAACTCAGTACAAACTAAAGTTATAAATGGAGAATAGACACCTGTGGCAAATGAGCCCACAAAAAGATTTTCAGCATTGTCAGTCATTAGTACACACATATTAAAGTCACAGGACACAGGGCTATGACATGTGGAGTAGCAGAGATGACGGTTTAAAAACTGACAGTACCGACTGTTGGCAAGGGCACGGCACAACTGGAGCTCCCTGACACCGGCAAGACTGTGAAATGAGAGAGTGCGTTGGAAAATAGCTTAGCAGTTGCTTATATTCAGTTAAATATACACTTACCTGTAACTCAGCAATCCTGTTCCTAGGTGTTTACACAATCGGAATCATACATTTCATGTGATCTATATACAGAAGTATTTTACCAGCTTAATTCGTAACTGCCCCAAACTGGAAGTAACCCTGATGTCCATTAACCATTAAATGGATGAACAAATGGTGGTATGTCCGTGCAATGGATGCATATGCAGAGATTAAAAGTAGAGAGACATAACAAAAGGACATAGCAATACTTCATGAAAATAGTCTGTATCTTAATTTTAGTTGTTGCATAATTCATATATTATCAAATTTGTAGTTTAAAATGGGAGACTTTTACTCTATTTGAATTATATTTTCATAGACCTCATGTTTTAAAAATATATTTTGTAGCTGCAGCTTTAGCTCACTTAATTAATAGAAAAAATTATTATATAGTTTACTCAGCAAAGTCAATCAGAAAAGGCTAAATTAATTTTCAGTTGAAATGGATGTATTAATACTCAGCTATGTGACACCCATATTTTTTATTCTAGGATGACAGATTCAAGCATGTGTTCATACATACTGGTGTACATGCGTTGGTCAGCTTGCCATCTCTGTGACAGAGTATGTGCGATACTGTTGTTGAAGGGAGGAGCGTTGACTTAGGTTCCTGGTCTCAGAGGTTTGTGCCCGTGGTCACTCAGCCTCGTTGCTTGGGCCACGATGGGATCACATGGTGCATAAGGCCTATTTATGGCAGCTGGGAATCAAAGGGGGTCATGGTACCCATATAGCCTTCAAGGGCATATGCCCAGTGACCCCATTTCCTTCCACTAAGCCACACCTCCTAAAGTTAGCACCCACCTTCGCAATAACACTGCAGATCTGGGGCCAAGTCCTTAACATGTGGCCTTTGGGGCACAGCCCAGATCTGACTAAAGTAATGGGTGTATGACACAGGGGACTCCCTGTGGATGAGAAGACATACTTTGATGTCCTGGACTTGATGCCCTCTCCCACACTTCGTAAACCTCCTTCTCTGTGTTCTTACTGGCAGTTGGAGGGTGGGAAAGGGCTTAAGAACAAGTGACAACTGTCAGCATCCCTTTTGTTGATTCTCCCACATACATCAGGATTCAGAACATCCTAACACAGACCAAAATATCCTGTTCCTGAAGCCACGCCTTGTCTTTATAGAAAACTATACAACACAGGGAAAGACAAGAACCTTAGTATGGATTTATGGGGCCTCAATTAGAGGAGGCTTCACTGAAACCAATATTGTGAATCATTCTTTTGTCTCGTATACTGAGTTTTTTGCCCTGGGATAATACATTAATATAAGGCCTAGGATTTTGAGAAGTCCAAAACTAAATGCTTTCAAAAGCTCAACTAGACTAGAAGGCCATCAGCACATATGAACATGCATATGAATTCTCCTGCATTTCAGTTTTAGAAAAATGTAATGTGAAAGTTGGGAATATGGACATTCTTCCTCTCATGACAATCACATTTTCATGCACCTTGGAAAGGCATGGGAGACCTGAAGCACCCCTGTGTGAAGACCACACCACTGTATTGAGTTTTCTAAGAGAAAAGCACAAGATAATCTACTGCTACTATTTTTTAGCTTCGATTATCATTAGTTTGGAGATGATTTTATAATTTCATACCTGTAAAGTGGAGTACAGTTTTACTTATCTAAGTTAGGTTCTCTGTGTGCATGTACAGTCTGACCTATTTGAACTGGTCACATATAAGGACTAGCTTCCAGTCATTGGTATGACTCAAACAACTCTTGCATTAATATATTTATTTCCCTAGTTATTACTCAAATGAAACCTTAAAATTTCAACTCCATGTGTTAGTAATTCTTCTAAACTTGTTTCATTGCTTGCAATTCTTGAAGTCTGAAAAGGACAGAGACCAATGACTTTATATAAACATCTCATGTCTGTCCCAGGAGTGTACTTCTGTCCCTTTCAGTTCTGTTCTGACCACTAGGCCTTGCATTTTGTACACCACAACAAGTATTCCAGAGAGCAGAATTCTAATCCTGCTTTACCTCTCAATACTCTGGTTCTCAATTTTCCCCCTAGTTGGTACTATTGCCCTTTCTTTTTAATAATGGGCCCAGGACTAATGAATATTTAATACTTCATTGTATCTTATAAAATAATTACTTTATATAAAATGAAACTATATACTTATTAGCAAATTGAAAAATTATTGCAAGCTTATGAAAAACTAACCATTATTAAAGAGACACACAAGATTCTGAGGCCTCATAAACTTTATATTTTCTATTACTGCTTCAGATATCAAAGGAAGAACAAGGTAGAGTTTTGTGGGCTGGGGATATAACTCAGTGGCATAAGTGCCTGCCTGGCAAGCACAAGGTCCTGAGTTCGATCCCTGGTACCGCAAAAAAAAAAAAAAAACAGTTTTGCGTTTCACCTGCTTTACAATTACTACAATTTCTCTGATTTGCACAATTCATTAAAATAAATTCATGAGTGGTGGAGTGTATATGAATATTATCTATATGCTTAACTGGTAATTTTTTGTGATATCGCTTCCTGTGGATCTCTTAAATTTTTATTTATTGAAAACTGTTTAATCCATCATGTTAAAATTACTGTTCATTGCAAAATAAGCTTTAGGTATGAGAAATTTAATACAGAACTCAATAGCCTCCTACTTACTAACATTATGCTTTCTTTCAGTGTTTTACTGCTTACTTATAAATACATTTTTGTTGAAACAGAATAGTGCATTCATAGTCATGACTGTATACAGGTACAAGTTGTTCACTTTTCCCCAACACTTGGAAAGAATACAAACAAAAACCATATGTTTTAAATATCACACAGAATACCTTTCTCCTATTTGCTCATATGTTACAAATATTTTAAGATGGTACTATTCCAGAGGAGTACCCCCTTACCCCACCCTCAGTTTATAACAACTATTTCTAAATAAATTCATAAATGCATTTTCACTTTACTGTAGCTTTTTAAACCTAACATTAGACTTTGATTCTTGCCCTCTCCCTCTCCCCCTCCCCCTTTCCCACTCCCTCTCCCCCTTTCGTCCCCCTCCCCTCCCCCTCAGCTTTAGAGCAGGCATGCAGGTCTCACATCTCCTAAGTACCTCTTTTGATGGCAGACAAATATGAAAATATATCTTGTCCAATCTTCTCCTTTAGACTAAAGTGCTCTTCAGCTGGTCTAAACCTATGATACTATAACCATTTTAAAAAAGCAATTATTTTTAAACATTTTTAAGCACAGACCTAATCCGAAAAAAGTTGCCAATTCTCTTCCCAGAAGAAAGGAACACACACACCCATGTACCCACACAATCTCTCACTGCCTTGTCTCTCAGCGGCCTCGTCTGTATGGAAGGGGCTCCCCAGTTTACAACCCATAATTGAGAGTTTAAAGAAAGACCCAAAGTGCTTTCTTGGTAAATGACTGTGTTTTGGATACTTTATAATCCAAAATTCTTATCTCTAGCCTGACCCCTCTCATTTGAACTTGTTCTGTTCATTGAGGTCATAGAGAACAGTTAGTCACCATTACCTTTCATATTCTTTAAGGCCACATTAAGCCACACCTTGGATGTGTCCTCACCGAGATAAATAATCCCAGCTAAGTAATTCCGGTTTGGCTATACCTTTTCTCAGAGGCCCCATTACTCAATTCTTAATCATCTCCTTTGACTTCTTCTGAATAGTCTTCAAGTTTTCCATACTCTCCTGAGATTAGTGAGGCTATAATTACTCCTTAGGCTTGAGAAAAGATCTATACAAATGGCCGTGATGCTTAAAAAGCCTTGACTAACCCACCAGCCTGAGTGCAGCTACCATTTGCCCTTCAGCTATGTTGGAAATCCCAGGCGAACAAGTTGCTGCATATTTCGTCAGTGGCACCTCAACTGCTTGTTCTAATTGATTTTCATTTTGCAGTGCATGAAACCTGTGAACCAGGCTGCCAGGCTGTGAGCTACACAATCCAGGGGCACTTTCCCATAATTTAAGGGCATCATTTGCAGCATAAACCAGGGAAATAGAAGCCCTTCCCTTATGCCTAATGGATCCATTTAAGGTAAACTGTGAAAATCTTCATCAGCTTGGATTTTTTTTCCTAGTTAACGGAGTTCTACTTCATTTTCTGTTGCAGTTATGAGCTTTTATTGTACAGACTCATTAAATACTAGAGCTCATGCCTACTTATTTTAATCCTTAGAAATTCTGATAACTTCCTTGTTCACTGAGCCCCTACTTCAAAGGTCACCCCGCAGTGACAAACTTGCCCTTCTCTGCACCCCAATCTCACCGTGAGGGTCCTCTGGCTTTCTCTTTGCCACGGCACTGAACACCGACTGAAATTAGCTGCTCATTTATTTGTTTAATTTTGTCTGTACTTTCTCTCATGGCTGCGACATGCGCGCCGCAGGAATCGGGGATCTCATCTGGTCGCCCTGTTAAATGCTGTGACATCTAAAGCAGCCCCAGCAAAGGTGAAGGCGCAATTTTTTGTGTTTTAAAAGAAACTCTTTCTTCTCCCATTGAATAGTTGGTCACCCTCACATTTCAAAACCTTTAAACCCCGTGTCCTTATGAAAACCTCTATTTTACAAATCACCATTTATTACACTGGAATGCTGTGGAATTCCAAGTTATTGAGCTAGCACTGAGGTTTTACTTTTAAAAACACCCAAAACTGTTTCTGATAAATAAGAATGAGATGTAACACATCAGCTAAAGTAAAATCAAATTACACAAAATTTATTTTACAGACATATAAAATCTATTTAAACTATAAACATATATGCTAAGAAGAAAAGAAGGATTTTTCTATACAAAGCATTTCTGCTTTTAGGATATTTTTCCTTCTCCTCAAAAAGCCGGTATACATTCTGCAGAGTTCCTTCGATAGAAATACATCATGCTAAAGAAGGAGGAGTTGGAGAAAGTTACTATACCTTTCTTTCCTCTCAAGATGGAAAAATAATTCCTAGTTGTGCTTTTCAATATGTGCATTACACTTTGACAAGATGTCTTTTAAAATCCCTCAGTTGGCCTGTATTCTGTCTCAGCTCAAGCTCAAGCACCCTTAGGCATAGCTGACAGCCACTCTCCACCAGGGATAGAACAGATCATATGTGTTTCCAGTCTAACCTCGCAGATGGAAGGGGCTTGGTGGCTCATGATCCTGGTTTTTGATGTCCAAAATCAATAGTGCTTCTTTCCTCTGAAGAACAAAATCTTTCCATTCGTACCCTACTGTTCTCCTGCTGTGGAGGATGCTCCTGGGGTCCTCAGCATTTGACAGAAGTAATGACAGACTTTGAAGGACTTCAGAAGGTTGTTTTCATTAAAACCAACAGTTTTCAAATTTTTGTGAATGTGTCTACAAAAATAAATAAATTTCACATTATGAGCTAGTATGTACACACTTACACTGATACATACACACACACCTGAAATAAAATTCCACCAGACTATAATATCCTTACTATGTGAGATACACTTGGTATTTTCTATCTTTTGAACTTTTGTATATGTGTGTTTAATGCTGATGTAACACACTAAACTGATTTCATGACCTATTAGCGGATTACTGCCATAGCACAGTTGAAAAATAATGATTTAATCATTGTGTAGAACAATGAATGTAAGATCTAAGGCCCTTACCTCATTTTGCTCCAACCTTCCCGGACATTAAGGTACCTTTCCTTATTTGGGTGTCAAATTTCCAAAGTCAGTGGTGGTTTATGATAGCATCTTTTTGGCTTATTTTATCCCATTTCCAGAGCATTCGCAAAACAGCTTTATCAAGACCTAATCCAGTATGAACCAATTTGGGCCGAAAGATGTTGAATCCATGAGATTTCTGGCCAATGACACTGAAAACTCTGAGTGACTTACAGAGGCATCACTTCCCCGAGGGCAATTTGTTAAAAGTCTGAATTATAAAATTTTGGGGCTAGAAGAGACGTGAGCACGCCCATCCTGCCCGACTTTCACGACAGAAACATCTCCTGGCACGCTGCGAGGGGCACAGAGCATTGGTCTTGCTCCTTTATCGACAGTATTCTCAAAAACAGTATTTGCTGTCATGAGCAGGTATATTTTAAAAGAACAAAACCTGTTTTAAAAAACAAATGCTTTCTAGTCTTTTAATTTAAAGGGAAAAACAACTCGCATCTCTGTTCATGAAGAAGTTGACCTAATAACTGAATCATAGGGGCCCGGTACTCAATCCGCAACAGCAGGTGGAGACCACAGTCCCAGACAGCACTCTGCTCTTTTTTTTTTTCTGCACCAGGAATCGAACTTGGGACCTTGCACTTGCCAGGCAGGTGCTTGTGCCACTGAGCTGTATCCCCAGCCCTGAGACCATAGTCTTATGTGCTTGGATTTTCCTTTATTTAAACGTTCAACAAGTATCACCTGAGAACCTAATACCTACTCTCAAGTAGCTTACATCATAGAGAAATATAGGATGCTTTTATGTTACAATTATGTTATTCAGAAAACAATACATTATAAACAATGTATCCTATGTATTCCATTGGTCAGATTTTCCTAGTGTGTCACTGAACACACTTGTACCACTTGCTCCCAGTTCCTTAGCATGGAACTCATGCCTTTGATTTAGGGTCGGTCACATTTGAGACTTTACTTCAACCATCACTGTACTCAGTAACCCCAAAAGATTTATGCGCTATTCTAACTGCCGAGGTTACAGAAGTGAGCAGAAAACACCACATCTTTGCATTCAGGGAGCTTAGACACAGAAGCACCTAATCAATATAGTTTCCAAAGCCTGTCTGGGTTAATCATTACTTTGGGGAAAATATTGGACTATGTCACATTTTACAAAAATTGGTTTCCAATAAAGGAACCCAGTGGTCAATAGTTCAATTCTTTTTTTTTTTTTTTGGTGGTACTGGGGATCAAACTCAGGACCCTGCGCTTGCTAGGCAAGCGCTTATTCCACTGAGCTATATCCCCAGCCCCAATAGTTCAATTATCTTGGTGATTTAAAAGTTGAGAGCTCATTGCCCAGCACTGCTAGAGAGAAATCCCTACATATATGATTCCGCCCATTTGATTTTAACCAACACTTGACAAAGAAACAGGGAAGGAAGAGAAGGATAAAAGAAACGTGGAAGCGAGTCAGGCTGCAGGGGATGAAGAGGTCCTCAGGATGAAGGCACAAGCAGCAGTACATCTCAAGAATATATGTTAGTTATGAAAAGACACCATAATGAGAAAAACCTACTAATGTCCGCAATTTGAATACAGTTGGGTCTAGAGAAGCAGTGGGAAAAGTGTTGGCACTCTCCCCCTGGCACTGCATTGTTTTGATGTTCTGACTCAAGTCTAAAGCATGACATTTCACGATCAGCTAAGCCGCCGAGCAACCACACCCTACCCTTGGCAAAAATACATATCATATTACATTACAAAGGAGAGCACAATGGAAAGTTTTCCTAAAATAATAAATAAGCACTGTATCATATTTATAAATCTTGTCAAAATTCTAAAGGACCTGCCTAGCTCCCTGGCAAAACCCCTGTTTGCTTGCTGGGGAAGATGCAGCATGCAGAGTAGCTGCCTGAACAGCAAGCTCCTTTTCAATTGCACATTCTTCAGGCCTCGCTGAAGGGGACTATCTTCCTTAACAGTAAAAGTAGATCCAGGTTTTATGGCTGGAGCGAGTCCAGGGGACTCAAAAGTGAAGCAGATGGTTATGAAGAATTATTTATGGCAGATTTTGTGATGCCTGTGTTGTACTCTGATTTAATAGAAGGGAAAATGAAATCCGAAGCAGAGTGAATCCAATTTCCAAGTTTTACTAGGTGTACATGCAGGTTTTACACCAAGATGCCACAACTACCCCCCAGGTTCCTTTCATGGCTTTCATATTTTGCAAAAGTTCTTTCTTCAACAGACCCTTGAAAATACTTCCTGGGGTCACCCATAAGAAGTCTTCAGGAAAATACTTTCCATATCCACAATGGATCTTTCTTCTGCAAGCAGAATAAACCTTATCTCCTTTCTACACATATTTAGTAAATGTCAGTATCAAATTTATTTTATGTCACATTTAAACACATGTTTTAATCAAAATATCTAATTATTGGTAAAAATATTTCATGTGGACCATCTTTTTCTGTTATTTTGGTGGGCAAATAAACCTTTATATCATTATAGCTCTTTCTCTGAAATTTTATTTATTAGGATTTTAAGCACTTACTCATTTCAGTTCACAAATGAAGATTGTTTACATGCATTGTGTTCAACCTGTTGTTTGACCCATATACACACAGAGAATGGGTCAGTCAAGCTAATTAACACGTTCATTACCTCACGGCATCATTATATCATTACTAATAGACATTCTCAATACAGCATTTTTATTCATATGTCAGGGAGATGTGGATGAATTTTTCTTACCTTTTTGATTTAATCAACATTATTAAACTGGTATAAAAGAATAAAATTTTAAAAGGGAGTGAAATTGCATTCACTTGTAAAGCAACATCTTGCCTCAACTTGTCTAACACAGACCTCAGGGGCAGAGGAAGGAGAAATAGAACACAATGCTGGACCACAGCAGTGGTTTTGAAGAAGCAAGTAGGGAGGGGCTAGGCCATGAGGAAGTACTATTTTGCTTCAGCAGTCTGTTGATAAGCAGTTGAATACATACATACATATATATATATATATAACATATAGACATATATGTTACATACGTGTATTCATATGGTCTATGCCTAAATTATATGTAATACAGACAGAAAATGTATATGTGTATGCCTTTGTACAAAGTACTAAATAAAATAACAAAATGCACATTACTCAGTTTAAATAATTGAATGTTACTAAAATTCTTGAATTTTATTGTGCAGAAATGAATTTATTGCTTCAGCAAATGTTTACCCTCGACAAATATTTCCTGAGCACTTGCTGTGAGCTAAGCACTGTGAGTACTGGGATTCAGTGGATAACAAAATTAAAGTGCTTACCATCACCAGGGAGCTTACACTCTACTGGGGGTATAGGTACTCACACAAATAGATCCGGATGGAAATGCGTTAAGAGCAGCGACAGGTGGTAAGTCCTGTGTAAGAAGGAAGTGAGAACAAATGATAGGAAAGGCCAGTTTCAAATGACAGATCCAGTAAAGTCTCTGTGATAGGAACGATGAGTACACAGGCCCTGGCCACACAACTTCTTATATTGAGAGAAACAAATCTAGTCTACATATGTGAAGATTTAATAGAGAAGTTCTTCCCTAATTCCTACTGTGCTTTGAATGAAGATGGCAATGCTGCCATAGCATTGCTAACATTTGAGCTTTATTTTTAATTATAAGAAATTTAGTAATTAAACATGGTCTCACATCCATTATCACTCTGAGTTTCATAGCTATTTGGTACAAGATTTACAAGTTTATATACAGAGATTTAAATTAGAATTTCTTTTTATTTTCTTTTTCTTTCTCGCTCTCTTTTTTTTTTTTTTTTTTGGTACCAGAAATTGAATGCAAGACTATGCGCTTACCATGCAGGTCCTTGGGCCACTGTGGTATATCCTGGCCCTCACTGAAATTTCTTTTAAGTCTTTTTTCTATGAAACATAAACTGTACAATTTTAGCCAGTTTTAGTCATACAGTTCTATGGCATTGTAATGGTTAATACATTTGTCAATTTGAGAAGTTCAGAAGCCTAAATAAGAAACTCAGCCATTCTACACACTAGGCTGTAGAGAATACATCCTGGGGGGCTGTTTATGCTCTAGGATGGTGTAACGGCTGATCCCTTGTGTCAACGTGAGAAGTTTAGAAGTTTGACTAAGCAACTCAGGAGGGGGCAAGGTCCTCACTCTGTAAACACCCAGACTGTAGGAGAGAAGCACAGGGAGATGGTGTGAGTGCTGCACCACCTAGTGTTACAGTACAAGGGAAGACGGGACTGCTTCCCCCACCCCCTTTGGCTCTTGCCACTTTTACTGTCTTCCGCAGCCATGAACTGTTGTGCGTGTGCCATGTGTCACTTGCCTTGGAGCAGCTAATTAAAAGCATGAGCTAAATAAACCTTTCCCTGTTAACTTGGGGTGTTGGGTGTTTCATCTTAGCAGTGAAAGAAAAGTAAACAAACAGGCATCAAGTACATTCACACTGTCCTATAACCATCACCACCATCTCCCTGCAGAATCTGCTCCTCGTCCCCAGTGGAAACTCTGCTCTCATTACACATCAATCCCTTTTCTACACCCCACCCAAGCCCTCAGCAACACATTCTATTTCCTGTCTGCCACATTTTGTTTATCCGTTCATTTGTTCCTGGACACTTGAGTTGCTTAGACCTTTGGCTAATGTATACAACACTGCTGTGAACATGTGTATCTGAATGTGTGTTTCAGTCCTTACTTTCGTGTCTTCTGGGTGGATACTCCAAAGTGGAATTGCTGGTGATTCTGTGTTTAATTTGTTGAGGAATCAAGCTTGTGCTTTTTAATTCTCTACCTTCGGAAGTGTTTATTAGATCTCCACTATGTGGTGGGCAGTTACACCAAAGATCCAAATGAATAAACAAGATGTGCTGTCTCCAAGGCTTGTAATCTCATGTGTGGAGAGTTTGTTCTTTGTTTTGATGATGACAATGATTTGCAGTTGAGTTACTGACAGTCTTTCCTCGGCTCCTGGAAACTAACACTTTATCTGTATCAGCACTCGGCAGGCATGCCAGCATCACCTCAAACTTCATGAACTTTAGGCTAAGTAACTGAACCAACAAGAACCATGCACAGACAGTATAGTGTCCCATAGTGCTATCAGAATTCAGGGTCTCTACAAGACTTGGAAATGTCTCTAGTGTGGGTAGCCACGTATATTTGTCACCAAAGCAGAGAAGGCAGAACAAATAGTGGGAGACAGTTTATATTTCTGACACAGACATCTTATTTAAATTCCCTCTTCCAAAAATGCAGATGGGAGTTCAAAAGCCAAGTTGTTGAGGGCAAAAATAAATGCAAATGGTTATAGTAAACATTCTTACTAGGCTATTCTGAGTAAGATAAGAGCATTTCTATCTCAGTCCAAGAGATCAGATGGAGAGTCAGAACAGAGAGAAAGGGAGAGGGACACGGGGAGGACAGTGTAACCACAACCCAAACCCAGGCCTGTGTGGTCTCTGGACAAGGAAGCATATCTCTCCATGAGCAGATCATGACAAAACCATTGCAGCACGGTTGTGCCTTGGCACTTGCCGCCTCCTTACTTAGCAAGTCCTAGACACACTTCCCCTGGTGGTTGGTGGCCTGCTAGGAAAGCGCCCATGGTGCTTTGCATGCTCCCCTCCTTTGCTTGCTGACATTAAATGCAAGAAACCTCAAAGCTGGGACTCAAGGCCAATCAAGTTGCTTCCCAGAGACGCCCATGGTGGGTTTGTGCTCTTTATCTGTGAAACCCTATTCTTTTCTTAATTGCTATCTTCTGTGCTGGGAAACCAGTTTAGGATTTTAGCTTCTAGGAAATGCACATGTAAAAGTGATAAATGTGGGTTGCTTTTATCTACGGTTCTCCCAAGCGCACCCCACACTTTTTCCTCAGGAACCTGCATGCCGGTGAATAGTGTTTTCTCAGCATGTACACAGTTCTCTGTGTTGTTACCTTACCTTTTGTCCTTTCTGTCCTACTTAACAAGTTTCAAATTCCTTTGTAAGAGACTTTTCAAAAGAAAAAGCCCACCACAATTTCAAGTAGGAAGCATGACGTATCTAGTTTTATCTATATATTTCCTGTCTTTTCTGGAAAAATAAACAGACTCTATAAAAATATTCACAAATATGTGACATAATATGTGTGTATGTATATATCAATCATTTTAATTTAGCCGTTCCACAATTGCCTAAAAATAAACTACACTACAAACTAATTTCAGCAGTAGATTCTCTTTTAGTATTGATAGTTTCTGCAATTTTTGTGGCAATATTTAAATTTGTGACTTGAGAGAATATTAACTGCACACAGAAATCATCAACTAGTCAGTCTAACCAGTGTATAGCAGGAATACAACTGAGGATGACACCATGACCTATATTACTTCAGGGGAAATGCAATTTTCCACGGTTTAGTAGCTTTTCTGAAATTCAAATTCTATTTCAATTTTAATGCACCTTTTTCTTGGTTTTCAGAGACCTTCTTTATCTTACGTAATTCTCCCGTGGGCCCTGTCTTCCTTTCCTTTTTTCCTGATAACCTGTATACCTACCATATGCTAATTCATGTGTCAATATAACAACTGTTTATCTAATGCAAATTATGTACAAAATGCCGTGTTCTGCTCTGTAAGTACATACAAGATTTTATCACCTTAATATTTGCCTTCTCAGAATTTACAATCTAAGTAAAGATGATCTACTTAGCCACAGGGTGATCTGAGGAAAGTACAGATTTGTGGGAGCAAATCAGTGGGGGTTCAGAGAGAGAAATATTACTTGCTATTTAGGTTGGCTACACAACTGGATATGAAAGTTCTAAATTAGAAATTGAAAACCATTTATCATAAAAGGAGAATGATAACTTTTAGTAGTTAAGCAGTAAAAAAAAAAATCGGACATGAAAATGATCAGTAACTCATGGACAAGTTTACAGCATCTACCCAATAAACACTTGGAAAATAATATTAATAATAAAATAATGGAGAAGACTTTTTTCTATTAAAAGAATGGCTCCTATCTATGACAGGTAAGTAACATATCCAAACACATAAAAATATGATTAAAATCCCA
The DNA here is from genome assembly GCA_004027595.1 of Dinomys branickii. Lineage (NCBI taxonomy): Eukaryota > Metazoa > Chordata > Mammalia > Rodentia > Dinomyidae > Dinomys > Dinomys branickii. The sequence goes on from PVLD010004087.1 coordinate 58,778, forward strand.
GCAAGTAAATGAACAAAAGAAGAGGGTTTTTAAAAAACCTTCACAACTAAGGAAGGCTTTGTTGAGGAGCTGACATGAAGTACATCTGAAAGAGTGAACACAGTTCAGTGGGGCGATGGATGGGTGGGGGATGGAGCGGCCAGGCCGAAAGAACAGGATGCACAAACAGCCGGGAGTAACACTGCTTGGAGGTAGTGTAAGGTATTTCAGTTGGGCAGTGGGGCTCTCTACTATCCGGGGGTTGGAAGCAAATCAGGGAGGTCCTTTTATGCCACGCTGAGGAACTTGGCTTTTACATTTCAAGACTGCTCACTCTACATTGTCTATAAATCTGTTAACAGTCCTTCACCTTATTATCTGGCTCTGCTATAATTATTCTATCTGTGGAGGATGATGTCATGGAAATAGTATGAAACTAAGAATCGAGGGCCTTGGATTTATACGTTACTCTTGGGTTTAATATATGAATATTACAACCATAATTCAAACCTCAGCGATTACATTGATAAGCTTCTCTATGTCAAAACAGCTACAGAAAATAGGTATATATATAATAGGTATACAGTAAGCTAGGTTGAATCTAATTTAATTAAAAACACTGAGACCATGACAAACCCTAGCTATAAAACAAAAGAGAGAAGAAGGTGCACAGGTTTAAGAGCAGGGAACAATTCCATCTCCCAGTTTCACTCAGTACTCTGCTGCCAGCTTTGCTTTGTGTTCTGTTTGTTTGTTGTTTTCTTCTGTTGTTTGAAGGGGTCCTAGAATTAGAATCTCAATTATGATTCTTTTCCCAAAATTTGGCAGAATTTTAAAAAACAGAAAAGTTGACTCATGAATGCAGCAAACGCTCATGTGCCCACCACTTAAAATAGAAATGCTTCATTGAGCTCCTCGTATCAGTTGCTAAGCAAGACACCTGGCAAACCCTTCACTGCCCGCAGCGACCTGTGGCGGTATCACTTTCATTGTTCACAAGCTTGAAGCAAGAGCAAACAAACAAAGGCCCTTGGGCTCAGGAACTTTCACCCATTTCTTTCCTGAAAGCCCCCCAGATAATAAATGAAACAGCTATGACTTGAATTGTCTGGTTCAAAATGAGTTCGTTCCATTACACTAAACAGTCTTCAGAGCTCCTTTCTGCTTCTGACTGAAGTCACAGACTTTAACCAGGTTTCTACAGTGAGACAAACCCAGAAGTAATCACTTTAGACAGGAGAAAAAAAATGTAAGCTGAGGACTTTGGTGCTGCAGACAGCTAGACAGAAATCAGATTTCAAAAGGTGTTGAGTTCCTCCCATAAGTAACAGGAATTGCTAGGACTTTGAGCAGAGAGGGAGACTGTGGCGAGTGAGCAAGTGAGCATGGGATAAAAAACTTGAAAACATTTGTTGCCTATTGAGCAATCGGTAAGAGTGAGTCAGGGTGAGTAAAAAGCACGAGCCTCCCATTCCTCGCCTGCCCTCTGCTTCCTTGGTTCCCCACACTAAAGCATTAAGCGTTTCCTAGGGTTTTTTTCCTCTCGAAGTCTCTGCACATCTTGGGCCTCCTTCAGTTTCTATGTTTCTATTTTCTGTCTCCTCGCTGAGTGTGCAAATGTGCAATGGTCTTCCTGCTTGGAGCTCCCATGGGCTGTGCTCTGCACAGAGGCACTATAGCTTAGTGGTGTTGGACACTGGTTAGTTGGGCTCAGATCCTGTGTCTTTGCCTCTCAGGGTATATGATCTTTGGCAAGTTCTCTAATTCACTGTGCCTCAGCGTTCTCCTCTGTGAAAGGGACTGTAGCAGTAAGAATTGTGTTGCAGAGAATAGAACTTACTCTAACTTAAACAGAAAGTGATGTATTAATGCAGAGAAATTTTCAATTGCCTGTATGCAGTATACTTGCAGACAAACTGCGTTGTTCAGAGGGTGTTTTTATAAAGGAAGAGAACAAAGTATGGGCTCTCTCTCACTTTCTCCTTTTAAATATTTGAACAGTGCATCGAAGGAATCAACTCTAAATTATATATAATATCTTAGCTGCAAGGGAGTCTGAAATATGTTGTTTTGTGATTTCTTACCTCTGCATGTCAGGAAAACATTGGTTGGAATGGATTTTTGACTGCTAACCCACCAAAAATAATACCCATATGAAAATAGTAAATATGTCTACCTTATACAGTTGTTGTATTACATGAAATTAATAAAGTACATGGAACAGGCACTCTCAGTAAATGTAGCTAGTTTTAACAGCTCCTTAGATAGTGGTCCTGGGAAAGTTAAACAGCCCTAGAAGTATCCCTGAGGGTCCCATCTGCTAATAAGCAACTGTAAGAAGCACATGTATTGCTCTAGTATCGGAACACCAGTTTCCTCATCCGTCAGTTGCGGAGCATAATCACTCCCTACCTCCTGGTGTTTCTGCTTATATCACATTAGATCATGTATGAAAGACAGTCTGAAAATTACAGTGGATGCTCCACTGGCTCTGGTATGTATGGGGTGCTAGGGGAATTGGAATTTATGCTCCAATTCCAGGGCTTCCCTGGGAACATCAGGTTCCCCTTGCATTTTTATCTTACTCACCTTCCCATCATTTTTCTCCCTTTAAGTTTCGGAATAGGCCGAGGATGTCAAAGAACTTCACCATAAGAACCAGGTTCATGCCCTGCGGCCACCACCTCTGTGCAGGAGGGAGCTCAGGCACCCCCTTCCCGAGGTCTTCTTGGGAGACCCTCTGCCCTGTCTACACTGGTTCTTGACCTCAAGGACGAGACAGGTGGCTTTGGAACAGGAACTGTGAGGCGTCCTCCCTGGCAGAGAAATTCTGAAGTTGAGCTCATTCTTTCCCGTCATAAAGCACAGTGAATGTGAGCAGTTTGCTGCAGCCCAGGCTGGTGTTTTTTAAATTAAGTATTGTTAAATCCACATGGTTTAGGATGATGCTCCAGACAGCTCTGACACTCACTCTTGCTGCTGCTTTCCTTTCACCCAGTGGACTGGTCATGGGGCTGGGAACCAGGATTATGGCTGTGAGGCCTCTGCTGCTGCTGTGCAGACACTTTCAGGAGGCTTTGATTTAGACACCTGAAGAGGAAAAGGGAATGGGGCCAATGCCCTGCTCACAAGCCACAAGGGCCTTTATAGCTGCTGTTAGGATGGATCTAGATTTCCTAGGGTTTTGTGTTATTTTCCTTTGGCACTGAAAGTGGTCTCAGAAATGACAAAGCTGGGAGGAGCTGAGACACTTTCCATCATTGGTAACGGTACCGTGTGCCCATGGGCGACAGCAAGGGCATGTGGTAGCAGATTTGTTTACAACCAGGGCACTGATCAGGATCACTCCCAGAATATCAAGCCTGGTCTCCAGTGGTCTAGGGCTCATGAGATAAGCAAGCAGAAAGTACAGAGAAAAAATGGCTTGTCAATTGGAGACTGGTTTATACAGTGTGCGTTATAGTGACCAGCTATGCATCAGTGACCAGCTGTTTCTAAGAGACAGGAGCAACTGGATCCGGAACAGAAACCATTACCTGGGCAACTAGGAAACTGAAGCACTGCAGCCAGGGGGTGGAGGGACATTTTCTGTTACCATGGAGCACCTGGGGGGCCTGCTGTCCTCTCCCTTTGCGGTAGACACCCCTTCCGACACATCACACATCAACCAGATGCCAACACCTGAGTCTGTGTACACGGATAGGTATGTGGGTAACAACGGATACGTACATGAACATGAGACGAGTGGGCTTGGAGTCAAAAGACCCTGACTCCAGGCCCTCCTAGTTTGCGTGGCCTCAGTCAAGCCCTTTAATTGCTTTGTGCCTCGGTGTCACACTCATGAAAAAGGACGAGCACTTCACTAGCTTTACAAAGTAGTCGGAAGGTCCAGGGAGATAGTGGGTGTAAAATCATTTTGTAAAACTTAAAGATACTACGTAAACTTTATGAATTATCAGAATTAACTCATCCCAAAATGTTCCCCAGCTACCCTAACCCAACCTGATTTTGTTTTTCTTCTACTTCCAAAACTATAATAAACTCGGTTTTCCCTGTGCTGTATTCATTCTAGACCAGAGAACTGTTTTTTCTCGTTTTTCTTGACACTGTCAACAGGAAGTCCATGGCAGAAGTACAGAAACCAGAAGCAGGAGCCAATAGGGAGCGTGTCTTCCAGGCATTCAGCAGTGATGGGGACTTTGACTTACTATTTTGGGGGCTTCACTGGGAGGCCTAGCTTGCTCTAAATGGGCGCGCCCATCAAAACTCGGAAAACAGCATTTATTTCCAAAGCACAGAGGAGTCGAGGCTGGATGAGCCTACATATGGCTGTCAGTCACCCTCCTGACCTCACAGTGTTGCCCTCGCCATCCACACAGTGGCTACTACTCCGTGTGCCCTACTCGCCCTGCCCCTGGACCCACCCATGAGTGATGCTTATGTGTGAAGACAGAGGAAAAAGCGTTCCATCCTGTAGAAGGAGTTGGAAATCTTTAGCTAATGACCCTGAATGGGGCATGGGGGTGCGGAGGGGGGTCTAGTAGAAAGCCCCAGTGTGTAAAAGAGAAAAAAAACACAGCTTTATGATTGAAAATGTATTTCATTTTTTTTAATCTAAGGAGTATCTCAGATAGCAATCCAGTATTTTTACATCTACTTGTGCACAGTCCTTGGCTTGTGAACATTGGCTAGTTTTTAAGAGATTTGCAAAACTAATTTTCCTGGGGGAAAGAAACATACTTCAAAAATAGGAATCTTTTTGTGGATTTGCACTATCCATTTTCTAACTTCCATATATTAGATATGGAAGAGAAAGGGGAATCCTTGTATCCCCTTCACTTTCATGACAGGGTTAAAGTGCAGTTTTTGAAGCTGATCTCCCTTTCATTGACATACCATATGGAGCAAGTAACCAAAGCTGAGCAACTTGCTTTTCTTCACCCCTTGAAAAACAGCACCGGAGGTATGTGTCTTGGCATATCTGCCTGTATTCACATGCCTATTACGACTTGATCACGTTTTTCATATTTGTGTGTTTCAGCCCCTTGTCAGGATTTTTTTTTAGTAAAAAAGAAAAGAACATTAATTCAAAGTACCTTTTATCTCTGCTACATCTATTTCTGAGCCATTGGCTCTGCAAAGAGCAAACCTTTCTGGTGACTCACCTATGAAAATGTGAGGTCAAGTTTGCCGTTTCAATCCTCCAAAAGTCAATGATTTCCTTAGCAGATAAGGAGGAAATGTGTCCTTGTTTGACACGTAACACTCTTCTAAGACTAATAAAATCCTCCTCTGAGAGAGTCAAGCCTTGCTTGTCCATGGGTTAAAAAGCCACAGACGCTTCCTGACCTTCTCTGCTGCCGCCAGCTCCGTCATCACGCCAGAGCTCATCAGTGCCCCCTCCACGGCTAGGCTGGGCCTCAGAGGTCAGTCTGTCCAATGCTCTTGCAGGAGGAGATGGGAAAAGGAGATGGAACCTCGTTCATCCTTTTCTGCACTATAGCAGCTCTGAGAAAGGATCTGGGTCAGGAGAAAAGGAAGCTGAGATGTTGGTTAAAGGTTTGGGGATTAACCGAGAATTTAATTCATCCTTTCTTTCCCTCATCTGCTAAAACAGACAGTTGAGAGATGGCAAAGTGTCAAAAGCAAGCAGTTCCTCAGTCCTAAATCGCAGCCCCACTCAACCACAAGTCTAAATTTCTAATTGTGCCTTTAGAATTAGTCAACCTTGGATGTTTTAAATTGTCACTTTACAAAGAAGCAACTTCCTCCCCCCCCATGAAGCCCTTAATGCACAAAATAACTTATGCTACCATCAGGTCTAATGAAGTACTTATAAAAACTTCTACAGTATTTCTTGTCTAAGTCAAAGGAGCAAATAAAGAGGAACTTCATGAAAGAGTAAAAAAGCAATTATACAAATGTATAAAAGGGCACATTATATCCATTCCTGACTGCGGTCCTCTCCCTTCATGGCACATGCTCTATATTGACAGGGATTAAGTTTCTCTCCTGAACGGAACAATACCCAGTTGCAGGGAGTTACTGTACTTCACAAAGAACAGACACTCACACAGGCAAATGGCAAACAGAAACGTATCTCACACAGAACAGGGCAGGTTAGTTCTAGCCAAGGCTGCTTCATCTTCTGACTTCTGCATCTCTGGCATTGCTGTGCTCGCTCTGCTGCTAGCTCGCCCTTCTTTTCCGTCCCCCCACCCACGTTTTTTCCTCACACCGTTACACTTTCTCTGTCCCACTGGCTTTGTTATTCAGCATGTCTGATTAGCAGGAGCCTGATTGGCTGGCTGCCTGCTCCGAGAGAGATTCCATTGAGCTTACCCCCCCACCCATCCACCCACCCAGCCCTCCGCCAGGAAATGTGAGCAGAGCTGATGGAAGCCGATAGGCAGGGCCAGAGTGTTAGCACTAGCACTGGATGTGACAGCAGGCAGAGGAGCACTTAGCAGCTTATTCAGTGTCCGATCCGGGTTCCGGCAAAGATCCAAGCATGGAACGCTGCCGTCGGGCAACTCCTGGCAGAGTGCTCCTCTTTCTGGCTCTCCTGCTCCTGGTAAATGCCTTTTCATTTCAATACGTTGCTCTTGCCATTTCGTCTGGGTGCTGTTGGTGTGTGTGTGTGTGTGTGTGTGTGTGTGTGTGTAACTCCAGGTCACATAATTTACATGACTAACAAACAACAATTCTTTCCAGAGCTGTAACCCCAGCTTCCTAAGCAAAATAAAGTTGCAAAACTCTCTGGAATTAGTTACAGGTATGTAATACTACTGATACTGAGACACGGACGCTGCGATAGTGCAGAGAGGTTGTGAGCTGAGGACTGTACAAGTGGTTGTGTGTATGCTTGGAATTTGGGTAACAGACATCCTGAGCTAAACTCACTCACTGTGGTGTTCCTGGAATTTTCTGAAGGACAGGCTGTGCGGGTCTTTCCCCCAGTGTCCTTTTCGAATTATTTTCCTGCTATACTCATGTACTACAAAGCCAGATAAAAGACAGAAAGACAGCCCTCTTTGCAGCCTACCCAGATTATAGCTCATAATTACTGCAAGTCATTTATGGATACAAGTTAATGCTAGTATTTATGAGTTGAGGATTATAGTCTTTGATCTCAGATCTACTTTTGAAGAAGGAAAAAATGATGACTTTTTGTACAGCTGATTTCCACCGCCACAGTGATAAGATGCTCTGCTCTTGAACATCAGCACATGCTGCATTTTTGACTCAAAGTAAATGTTCTATTGTGACTCATACTTGATTTTATGGGCAGAAAATGAACATTTACTGTCCAAAAAAAATCTACACTCAAAATATTAATAGCAATGCACATTTTTGAAACCAGAGTGTTCTGGGCAGGCAGTTGTGTAAACCTCATCTGAGGGTTTTATTCCAAAATTTGCACATACTGATTCCAAACAAATGTGACTGTAGGTCTCCTTGTGACATTTATGGAATGCCAGAACTTCCTCAGAAGGTGGCAAGGCAAGAGCAAGGAAAAATACAACTGGTATAGAGGTTGTATTCTCTGATGAGGAAGGGATATGTAATTCTGCTCTGATTTTCACAAATTTGATCAACACTATAATTTTGAAGAGGGCAAGCAAGCCATTTGATGCAAACTGAAAAACTCCGGGAAGATTTATTGGATAGAGTACACAGGCACTAATTAAATGTTCTATACATTCCCGTGTCTTGGTAATTTTCATCTTTATAGCTAAAAATGTATAGAGCTGCCTTGAAGCTATAAATATCGTTTCAATTCTTCAGAGAAGGTTAAAGGCAAATTGAACTTTAAGCATGAATAGACAATCAGTTTTAGCTATTCTGAGGAATATAAAGAGCAGAATGTTTAGGTGTGCTTTATGACTTTGGAGCAAGCGGTTTATAAAAGGTGTTTCATTTTTTCCATATGGATGTGTTACTTGTATACATCATTAGTTTGTCTCATCTTTCCTTCTTTGTGAGTCTTTAAAAGCATATGTCATTTTCCCATTAAACTGCATCATAAATACATTACCAGTACATGTGACTTTTCTGATATTTTCGCATGGAAGTATGATCTCATTATGCTTTAGTAATACTCTCCCATTCAGAAATAGGTAGTTTTGCTACCCATTTGGTAAATGCATTATACTCCTTTTTGATATCTCAAATATTCGTCTATGTATTTCAGCATATAATTAGACTTATATGGACAAACGACTGTTTGCTTATCTCAGGAGGACTTAACACCTGTTTAAATTACAGTAATTATATTACAAGGCTAAAATAAAATGAAACCCAGACTTGTTTCATGCTGTGTCTAAATTCCATGTGAATGAGTTACACTAGAGAAGAAGGACCTGGCTGCTGAGCGCCCAGATCCTTCCATGTGCAGATTAGCAGCAGCATTAGTAATAGCTGTCCTGTACTGTATGTCTGAAGGTGGCAAAATCTAGGCTTCGGTCGTCTGGAAAGCACTTTTAAATTCATTTTACAGCCAAGGAAACAAGGTTAGATTTGAACTGAAGAGTTGCTCATGAAGACAGCATAAACTGCTTTATGTCAGGCTTGTGAATTGTTTAAATGCTGAGCACAGGGGTCTGAGGTGGTCTGCACCGTCGTCAGAGGTCTGGGCACTTGGGCACCATCCTGGCACTCACGGTCTGAACAACACCACGGGCACTTAATACACTTGTCCACGCACTGCCGCCTGGAGCTTGGTAGCCAAATTAATCATCTTAAGAGAAAGAGAATGTTAGCCTGAACTTTAACTGGCTCAATATTAGAAGTGTGGCAGCATCAGCTCAACCTTCAGGCTTGGCAGAGAAGCTGAAGCACAGGACACGTTTCTCCTGCACTTCTTGCACCCAAGACGCCCTCTACTTGTAGAATTAACTAAAGCAACTTCTAAAAGTTCCTTTAACTTATTTGGAAAACATCCTGCATGTCAAATGTTTACCTCATCAAAATAGTCCTCACGTCTTCGACATCATCCATATCAGGACTTGGTTCTTGAGTATGAACAAATGTTGTGTGTTATTAGGCCTTGGCTCAGTGAAAGTCGTCTCCTTCCCAGACATCATTCCTGAGAGAACATTATCCCTGTGTCTTTCTATCCATTTTAAGTTACCATCTATATTTTCATCTGCAGTGAGTACTTTGCAGACTTTTTACAAACTCTGCACACAGTTGGATGATGAAACTGATCAGTGGATTTCGTCTTGATGTTCCAGTCAAATTAAGCCACAAAGTGTGACTTTCCTGATCTTTCCACCCTTCTTCCCATTTTATTCTCCTTCCTTTGTCTCAACTGTTTAGCTCCAAAGAAATGTGACAAAAACCATGACCAGCCATTGACACATGTGTCTATCTACACTTGATGTCCAATGGCTTCTTGTCAGAAAGGCATTTAATCAAATTTGCATTTGCTTTCCTTGTTTCTTTTAAGTGGTTTTAAACTCTTTAGCCTGCTATTGTAAGAGCTGCAAGAGTAACAGTAGGAATTATAATAAAGTACATGTGTTTTTCTGTTGAATTTCTTTTTCTTCTCTGCACTAATTTATACATGGAAACTAGTCAAACACAATAGCCCATTCCCTTTAGTTCCTCTGGCACTCTCTTCCTCTATTATCTAAGTGAATCTATCTTGGACTGTGAGAAGTACCATTAGTCTGTGGAATGAATGTTAAATCTCTTATTTACAGCAGGCTGTGGCCAGTTCCAGCAGTGTGTGTGTGTGTGTGTGTGTGTGTGTGTGTGTGTCTGCATAACCATGTGTATACCAAGCACTTCTCTAAAACTATTCCCTCTATATTCCTTATCTTCATACCTAGATTGTCAATAAGACAAGATTAAGGATTATCCTTGTAAATCTATAGAACATTATAAGGCATTTATTCAGAAATTACTGTCTTTATATTTTGTGAAGTTCTTGTTATGTTCGTTGATTTCTCAGGCTCCTGTGCTGAGTGCTTCTGTCTATTCAGGACCATTTCCTGGCCCTGTCGCTAGTTTCATGTTAAGCAGTTCTATTGCTTCATAAAAGTTGAGGAAAGAGCGTCCAGTAGTGGTCACTAGCGAGCTGCAGAATTCTGTTGTACCAGGAAAGTTCTTCCCTGAAAGTGTCTCTGAACCCTGAGGACTTCGGCGAGGAAGCGGGAGTGAATAGGTAAACGTATGTGTTTGCACCTTTAGATGACTATTGGAACATGTCGGGGCTCCTTTAGTGACAGGTATGATACAGCGGGAAGAAATCTTCCAGCCCACTGTGGGGTAAGCCATTGTTCTAATTTAGGAAAGGCACATGTTTTATTCTTATTAAGCAATATCAAAATTAAGGTTAGAGTTGTTGGAATTTTTAATTAGTGAAATGTACCTGTTATTTATTTTTTTAAAACTTGGTTATTTTAGTGCGTTTTGCACAAGAGTTTTCTTAAGATGAGACTTTGTCTAGTGTTATTATGGCTTAATCAGAATGCAAGTAGGATGCTGGGCATGGTGACTGATGCCTGTAATCCCAGGGCTCAGGAGGTTGACGCAGGAGGATTGCTGGGAGTTTAAGGCCAGCCTGGGCTACAAAGCGAGTCCACGCCAGCCTGAAGTAGATAACAAGACCCTGATATCTGAAAATATATATATTCAGGTCAGTATTCACCTTTCCAAGGCCCCCTATACTTCCAGGGTAACTATCTTCTGTTTTCTGTCCTTTTCCAAATAGACCATCTTCCTTTATTTAAAAAAAAATCCAGGAAAAATACAATGTCTTGTGAACTTCTCCACTTTGTGCAGCACCTATGGCGCACCTCTCTATGCAGGCACTGGAAGTGCTGGTGAACTGAACTAAGAGAGGAAAGGACTTACGGGACTCTCGTGGTCCTCTGTTCTTCACATCTTGTGGTGTGTGTGTGTGTGTGTGTGTGTGTGTGTGTGCGCACGCTGCCTTTGTGTAGTCCAGCTTCTTTGCTCAAGAGACAGTTCTGCTTGTAATCTTTCAGGCTCCAGGAATGAGATTTAGTTAGTTAGTTTTCATCCCCCCTTTCCTTGGTATGCACACTCTAGTGTTCTGTGGACTCTGGGGTAGAGTGACCCAGAATTGACCTCTCTGTTGCCTGAGGACCAGATTGTCATCTTGAGCGAGAGCATCCCTTGAGTCACCATGAAGAACCTACTGGCTAAGGGTGCTGAAATAATCACAGGAGAATGTGTCTAAAGCATGTTGTACAGTCCTGCCTTTGTTACTAATTTTCTCCTAGAGAGCAGGCTGCAAACTTTGTGTTTTCACCAAAATGAGGCAAGTTCTTGTTGTTTTCTGTCTACATCATAAAAACCATACCATGTGGTTGGATTCTGGCTTGACTGGCAGCGCTGGCCCATGAGCAGCTTAGGACTGGCATACCAGAGGTGATGTAAGTCCTAAAGGATCCTAGTTGAAATAGGCCAGCACAGCTGTGAGGAGCCCGCCTGCTCACTGGGGGAAGCGGCTATCAACCCCGTCTTTCCATGAGCTCAAAAACAAATGACTAAATCTCCCCAGTTCCTAAACTTCAAGATTAAAAACTATGGCGAATAGAGCTTACTCCTTCTGCTTCCCTCCTCACGCACTTTGCTAACCAGAGCACCCAGCGTGGAAGACAAGTAGTTATGTTTTTCTGGCTGTGTCAGGAGGATGGCCCAGTGAGTGCAGCTTTAGTCTGTGGCCAGAAATGACTTCTGTCTTCTCATTTGCTGTGTTTCTAAGAAGTTCAGTTTATTAATCAGTTTGACTGTTTTCCTACATTTACTAATACCTTTCAACTAATTACAATCTTCCTTAGAAAAAAGGTACCATAATTTCTGCTTAACCATTCCCACTCAGAATTCCACCAGTATACAGCTACATATATAGCCAGTTCTTAGCAACTGCTTGCAGAAGGTGTCATAACAATGACTAAAAGCTTTGAATATTCTTGAAATAATTTTTATTCTATTCTGTGTTTATCTCTGTTACTGTAATCCGTCTATTTAACTCACATTTCTGTCTATCCCACAAAGCTGTGGAGGACAGAGAAAAAGAAACCTGCTCTTCCTTCCTCTATCAGAATGTTTGGTAATTAGATGTCAGTAACTGTCACTGAATGAATGAATAAGTAGGTCAATAAGAATGACTCAGTCATGGCAGGGAATGGTGGCACACGCCTGTAATCCCAGCACTCGGGAGGCTGAGGCAGGAGGATCGTTGCAAGTTCAAACCCAGCCTGGGCTACAAAGTGAGCTCAAGCCCAGCCTGAACTGCATAGTGAGACTGTCTCAGAAAGACAAAGAAGAAGAAGAAGAAGAACTCAGTCAGAAAATGGAACAAGTGCGGTAAGTGCAAGTAGGAAGGAAAAGGTGACCATCCATGTTCTGTGTGCAGCATTTTTACTATTTCTGGTTTGGGTAGGACCAAGTAATAAGCATGAATAAATTCAAAAGAAAGGATGGATTTTGTGTCTCCACCTCCTTCTGTCTTTTGCGTATGTACGGCCACACAACGGCATCGAACAATAACCTGTCTGGCCGTTATCAGTCAGAGGAAACCATTTTGCATGTTTCAGATATTTTTATCCATTAAGCCATCAAATATTTTTCCTTTCACAAAACTTCTCCTTAGGAAGAACATATTTACATTAGACATAGTTTAATAAAACTGAAAAAGTATTAATAAGCTCTCATTTTAGCAGAGATGATGTTATGGATTTGCCAGAGCTCACTGACTTTGTTATCGGGCCCATAGATAAGCTGTATTTCCCACCTTCCCTGTGCTTGGGTGGTGCTGTGTCACTGTCTTTTGGTCAAATGAATATAGGTCTAATTACCATGCAGCACCTGTACACCTAGCACCCCCGCATACTCCTTAAGCGTCAATCACTCTCCTTCTTCTGGATGCAGATAGTTGGGCACAGGACTTTCAGATCTTAAGGAGTGAAAAGCCATCAGGTGGAAGGCCACGGCCCTGGGTGACCACGTAGACCCTGCCTCGCACCGCTCCCCCCAGACTTTCACTGTGAATGTTTATTTAACCGTGAAGAAGAAATAATGCTTTGTTGTGTGAAAACACCAAAACTGGTGGAAATTAGTTTTTCTACCAAAACCCTTTAAAATAACATATGCTTCAAGTTAGGTGCTATGCACGCTAGTACTTATTGCTAAGAAATCATACAACTTTCTGTTTATTGTACAGAAACAGAAATAAGATGCTGCATCATCCAAGGGCTTTTTAATCTCTGCAATTTGCAATTTACTGAGTACCTAGCACGTGCTGAATATCTGGGGCAGGGGGTGTCAATCCTGCCGGGAAAATAGGAAAATGGGTCAATTTTTCAGACCCAGAATCCACAAGTGGAGGAATGGTAAGAAATGAGTAAAGAAACCAAGAAGGCCAGGCTGCGGGGAAGCAGTTGGAGAACCCTAACTCAGCAGCACCCACTAACCAGGCTGAGGACACAGAGCCACCCTGGTCTGCAGGGAAAACAAAGACTGCAGAAAAGACATCTGCAGGCGGAAACCAAGGCGCATCCCCCAGCTGCTCCAAGACAGGCTCAGAACATTGAAGGCTGAACAAAAGGACAGACGGAAAATCAGACTCCCAAAGGCAAACCAACAAACAGTAACTGCTTTGTGTGGCAGTCCATGCACTGAAACACAAACACATGCTGAGCACCTCCAAGTGCTGCGTGCTGCAGGAAGGCACTGAGAAGTACTATCTCATTCAATGTCTGCAACAACCGCTGGGGCAAGAGTTTTATTAGCCTCACTTAAACGTTTTAAAGTTTTATTCTCATACATGAACATATTTTGATCACACCCTTCCCCTCTCTGCCCTGCCTTATACTGCTTCCCCCTCACCTTCTCTTATCTAGTAATAGTATGCGTCCTGCTTTCCTGCCATCTCTGCTTATTTGTTAGTATTCTAGCTTTCTCATTTTAGTGAAAAGATGAGATATTTGTCTTTCTGAGTCTGGCTTATTTGCTTAATGATGTGATACTCTTCAGTTCTATCTATTTTCCTGCAAGTGATATAATTGTGTCCTTATTTATGACTGCATAATACTCCATTGTGTATATTTTCCATACCAAATTCTCCTGATCTGTTCATCCACTGATAGGCATGGAGGCCGGTTCCATGTCTTGGCTGCTGTGAATTGTGCTGTAATAAATGGAGGTGTGTAGCTGTCCCAATAGTATGTGACTCCTTGGTGCATACCAGCTGGTAGAGCTGGATCATGTGGCAGATAAATGGAATGTGTTTACTTTTTGGAGGATGCCCCACACTGTCTTCCTCAATGGTTGTACCATTGCATTCCCACCAACAGTAACACAAAGACTTTGAACATACTGAGCCTCAAACTATCTTTGACATAGTTTTCATGGAGGAACCTCGATTCATCAGCAATTTGTCAGAATCGAAACATATATGAGGCAGCTAATTTAATAAAAGAGATATGTTTAGCTCTAGTTTTGGGGGCTCAAAGTCCAAATGGCACAGGACAGACTCTGCAGTGAGGGTTGTCCCTTGGCTCCATTAATTCATGGCACAGATAGAAATGCTGAGAGTGGGCAGGGAGCCAGTTTTTGTTGTGGTCGTTGTTTGTTTTTGAGACAAGGCCTCACTATGTAGCCCAGGCTGGCCTCAAACCCATGGCAATCCTCCTGCCTCAGCCTCCCAAGTGCTGGTATTACAAATATGTACCATCATGCCCAGATAACAAGCTTATATACCTTGAACCAAGCACAGAGAGAGAGAGACTGGCATCCCATAGTCTCTTCTAAGGATATGCCCCCAGTGACCTACAGACTACACAGAAGCCCACTGCCTGAAAATCCGCACCATCTTTCACCACCACCTGAGAGCCAAGCATCCAGTCCCACTGGGCCCTGGGGGTACACTGAAACCACAACCAAACTATAACAGTGCTTTAAAAATTCCTTCAGCTTTGGAATGTAACCATCTGGACTGCAGCACTGATTCCTAGCCATCCCTGCCACATGAGTCTCCAGCTTCTGCCTGCACAGCTATGCACTGTTGCCCATTCATCCAGCTTCCCAGGATGCCACAAGAGGCAAATACACCATTACGTGCTGAAGTGTCTTGTCAGCTTAGTACCCTAACACTGCGAGTGACTGCCTCCAGTCTACCCAGCCAAGCCATGCTCCAATGGACCAGGCTGTCTGTCCAATTTAAAAGTAAGCTCAAGCAGACATAGATGAGGCTCCAGGAAAGGAAGATTAAGTAACACAGTCCTAGCAATGAGCAGCTTCAGAGTTTGACACTTTGTTGTAATAGTAATTTTTTAATTTAAAAATACTCTTCCACAGACAGTAGTTATAGTTGACATTGTTATTGTCTATTGCCCTGTAAATTAGCTCAGCTTGTACATAAAACTTCTGTGTTTTAGACACTTATTTAGCTTGCTATGTATGAGTGATTGAAAATTATGACTTCCTACAGATTATGAAAGTTTTTCTCATGAGTATTTTCAGTCACTACTTGGCTTCAAATGCTAAAAATGAATTTTACAATGTCTCTATTTGAGAATATCAACTTCTACAACAAAACAGACTGAAATAGTTTCTATTAATTAGGTAAGATTATTTAAGGAATTAATTTAGTTAAGGTTATTTAGGCTTAAAAGGTTGGTTTTTTTTCTCAAGAAATTGTTGTCCTTGTGATACTTACCATTCTGTGCGACTCACATTGGGGTAGTGGTGGTGCACCTGCGCTGGAGCCGCGCGTTCGCATCTCTGCAGGCTCCGAAAGTTTCGCCATCGCTAACCTGGGGCAGCTTCCCTGGCTTCATTATCATTGCGGCGTCTTGTGAATAGGCTAGAAATCTCGGGTTGTCCCAATATGGCGCCAACTTGGCAATTTCCCAAATCCCTGCAAACAGCCAGCACGTTGCTTTGGAATTACATTTCTGTAATCCAGTTACTGTAATATGTTTTAGGTCCCATCCTTACTAGAGTTGTATCTAAAATTCTGATTAAAATAATTATAATAAAACCCAAGTGACCTTGTGCAGGAAAAGGAAGACAATTGAGAGAAATGGAATAGCAAAAACTTCTGCGTGTGAAGCACACGCCGTTATTTAACACAGATTTATTTCACTTCTTAGGCAAGGAATTGCAGGACTCTAATAGTTTCACCACCTGTGAATTATTTGGGTGCACCTCGTAAGCGGGTTCTTTCTTCTATTTGTTTAAAGAAGTAAGTGCTATGTTTGCCAATTCTACACTACATTAATTTTCACGAAGTTTCCATTTTCATCTTCATTGCATTTTCAGGCTTTTTCCAAAGCTTCTGCCATTCTCCAACTAAAGGTTTGGGTATTTTCGCCTTCAGTTTTTGTCTAGGGGCTTTCTCTAAGTCAACTCAGTCTACTGGCATAAATGTTGGGGTGAAGGAGTGTGATAACCTAAGATATCCTGACATAAATTTTAACAGCACTGAAGAAATGAGACAGGAAATTGTGAGCAACCTATAATAAATTCAAACTGTCCAATAAAATAAATACACTTCACTTTGTTCTCAGAGTAAGGTATGGTCTGGTATGCAATGTCCCAGCCTCCGTGGCCGGCTGTAATTGCATTCACTATTTGAAGTCTATGCACATATTGTTCAAATATCATACTCCATCAATAGGACCAGAAATGGAAACAGTAAGAACTCCTACTGCTCAGGTGCTGGAGTGAGATTTGGAGGGAAAGTTTTTTTTTTTTTAATTGCCTGATCTTTCATTAGAATTGTTGCATAACCACTGGGCATTGAACCCTAATATAATCTCCCTGATGTGACATACACTTGTAATATTCATCTGGGGCTTGTAGCTGCTCTGAGATAAGAAGCACACTTTGTTTTTAATGTTATGGTTGGCTTAATAGAATTTAGATCACCAAGCTGTGCATCCATAAAGTTTTAGAATCAAAAGGAATCTTTGAAGTGTATAGAAGGTGACCTCAATTGACTGGGATGTTTTTGAAGCTAAGAGTTTGGTGTTATTTTGTCTTTGAATGTCTTTGTGTTTAATATAAATTATTGTTTGACTAAATGAATTAATTGTCTATTCTAGGCCTTTCATTTTACAGGTAATTAAATTTAAAGTATAAATACTTACAAAGAGATTTGAGTCATATTTGCCAGGCACATCTAGCAGATAGAGTCCTGGTCGTGGAACCTGACTCCTTCCAATGGGTTCATCTTGTTTTTATTACAGTGTGGTCCCCAAGGAACTGTAAATAAAAGCCATCAAGCTAGCATTGGTGGAAAGGGGTTGACATGTGGAACTGTCACATGCAGAAGGAACTAGAAATGAAGAATGAAGCCAGTAGAAAACAATCTTGAGTTAAACACTCAAGGATTATTGTTGCTTCATAAACACCAGGCGAGATGGCAAGAGCAGGGGACTAAGGTCTGTAAAGCTTTTCCCTCTCCCTAGTCTTCCATCATGGGAATAAGACACTGTTTCTCTTGTTTCTGTACCAATGAAAACTATGAATAATTTGATGTTGTAAGTGTGAAAATAACTTCATGAGGGACCTGTGTATAGCAGGTGCCTAAGAACCACAGGCTTCCCTCCCCTTCTCAATGCAAAAACAGCATATTCACGGAGTTTCTGCCATGTATCAGGCCCTGAGGTAGGTAGGAGGACATTAGAGCAGACCTGGGCATAAAGACGGGCCTTCCTACATAGTAGAATTAGAAGGGATTTGCGACAGGGGCAGGAAGACAGGAATTAATTGGCTTGTACAATCCATTGGTTTTATATTACTGACATGATATTATTTTCTTTAAATTGTATATTTAACTATTGCTGATGTAAGGGGTCTCTGCCTAAAGAAATAGACACATTAATTCATTATTTATAGTGATTCAAGAAAGAATGTGTTACAAAAACTCTAAAGATTTATATTTAAGATCATTTTTTGAGTTACGCCTTTTTTTTGCTGAAATCCTATTTTTTAGTAAAACTGAAACTTAGCCTTAATGAGTGTATTATTCTGTCTCTGTGTTTATTTGATACATAAATACCTGTCTTCTCCATGTCAGAGCTATGCGTAAGCAGTGAAACCTTTAAAGCCGCCCCTTACTCAAGAGAATAAAATTTCACTGGGCACATATAGAAAGCTAATGTCAGTAAATTTCCCTCAAGTTTTGCTACCTTCAGTCCTGACAGTGCTGCCATTGTAGCTCAAGCCTCTAGAAGCTTAAGAAACCCATCCCAGGGTCTGTGCCCACTTAGAATTACAAAGACAGAAGTGGTTCCCAGACCTTTTGCATTTTGTGGAGTACTAACATTTCAGAACGAGTAAGGAACAGATTGCCGGCAGGTAGATGGTTTGCAAAATAACTGCAAAGTTTCTAGTTTTTAGTTTTGTTTCCTAAGAACATTAACAAAATGAACTATCACCACAGCTCCATATGAGAAATAGCTAATAGTCAATACCAAAGAGAAGGCTTGTCTGCATGGAAGAAGCGCTCAGCATCTTACCACCTGCCATTCCTGACAACCCCAAGGAGTAGTTACTGAAATTCTCTCCATCGTAAGAACGAGAAAATGAGGCACAGAGGGGTTGAGCCTCACACCTTCAGTCACTGAGCTGGCAGCACCGGAACACAGATTCCAGCACACACGGATCATTCCTGTCCCAACTCCGCCATTTTCTTTCAGTCTTGCAAGAAATTAAAGGTCGTTTGAAAAAGCCAAACGTTCCAGATGCATAATTTCAGCAGACAGAAAAACACACTTGTCACTATATAAACTGACCAGCACCCTCACTTTTCTCTTTATTCTCTGTATCAGTGGAAGCATTTTCACAGGTTGGTCTGCTTTACACCAGTCTCTTTCCTTGGGACGCAATGATGAACCAAACCCAGGAAGCTCACTGTCACTAAAGGAAGTTTGAAAAGAACACAGACCAAGGCTGGAGGAGGATGTGAGGTACTACAGTAGCACCAAGAAGGACACAAAGAACGCAAAGTTTACTGGCGTTTACTGTCAGCAATGTGCTTGGCCAATGGTGGTGAACCTATGGCACGTGTGCCCCAGCAGGCTTTTGTATCACTGCAAGTTCTAAAAGTGTGCAAGTTCACCGTTGCTGTCTTAAGTTTTGTCCTAGGCAGAGAATAACTTGATGGAAGATCACTAGGCAGAGGAAAGAGGGAAGGGAACCACCCCAACTAGATGGGCCTGTGTGGGGCAAAGGCCCACGGGAAGGGACAGGACAGGGAGGGGAGCTGCAAACCAGAGAGAAAAATCCCAAACAGCCAGGTCATGAAGGGCCTTGCAGACCATGTTGAAGAGCTTTGACTCAAGTCCTTGTTTTATAAAGAACTTGGCCACATGTGTGGAGGGCCCTGGAAAAATTAGGCCACAAGCGACATAAGTGTGGCCCTTCCACCAGAGAAGCTGGAAGCCAGCAGCAGCAACAGGAGCAGAGACTCAGAGGAGAGAGCGCCATGGGGGGCTGCACGGCTGCTGGCAGGCACGCCCTTCTTGAGGCCTTTGCCTTCATCTCACCCTCACCCTCACCTTCACCTTCAGGCCAGAGGCCCTGGAGCACCTACTATGCGCAGGGCTCTTAAGTTCCCACTGCCTAGCAAGAGCTCAGAGCCTGGCAGTAAGGGCTGCTCAATAAAGGCCTGCTGAGAGGGGGTGTGAGGGAGGGAATCCTTTTACTCTGGCATCTTGTTAAAACCGTGGCCTAGTGTCAGAGATTAGTCGTAACAAATTAGGGACAGCTTGTAGGAGAGATGGAGATCTGTATCCCTAAACCTTAGGAACTCTGTGTGACTCAGCAAAGTGTGAATTCAGGCCCACCCCTTCCGAAGGTATGAGGCACTGTTAGACTTAACCCTTTATTCACTCTCCATGACCCTTTCAGAGCAAGCACTCAGTATTCAAAGCAGCAGGCCTGGGTCTTCTGGAAGCTTTATGACTCTCATGTGACTCAGGCCCGTAGCGTGGAGTTGGTTTGTACAATTGTGTGATTACTGCAGTCTAAGGCATCAGTATTTTCCCAAGTGTGGTCATTTATCTGTTCTCTCACCCTATTAACTCTTCAGATTTGTGTCCAAAGCATGTTTCTTTCTGTGAGGCACCGGCAACACCTTCCCTCTAATTCCTGCAGTTACCACATTGTATAACACGGGCTGCACATGTCCAGCTCCCTTTGGAAACAACTGAACTCCCAGCAAAAGATGTAGCACTTAGGCTTGAAATTCAAGTTTATCTGATCTGACTAAATGTCCACTGTAGTCTTTACAAAATAATCATGCCACTTTAGTGTAAAATGATTTCTTAATTTCAGATATATCTGAAGTTTCTAAATTCATCATTTCATAGTAGAAACAATTTGACTGAAAAAATAAGTTTTATTAAAGACGTATGAGTTAAATATCACATAGATTCCTTATGCATCTGATTACCAAGGAGTCAAATTTTTAACCAGGCACTGCGAACCTTCGTGTATGTAATTTCTTTTTCTCCTAGCTGTAAACAAATATTCTCCATTGTGTACATTGCTTTCCATGCAGCATTAGTACAAAATTGATTATGGGTTGGCCCCATCTCACAGTGTGGATCTGCTCTGGAGCAGCATCAAACAGACATTTATGTCTTAAATCATATGGTCCCTTTTTAAAAATACTTTTGGTCATCTTTTATTTTCTTTCTTCCTCTTTCAAAGTGACTGCAGCTGTGTAAAAATCTCCTAAGACATAACAAAGCCAAAAAATGTGACTTTCATTCTCCTGCTAAGTGCCAAGCACTGTGCTGTTTGCTTTTCTATGTTAGGTAAGACTCATGGCAACCCACTTTACAGATAAGAAGACTGAGTAATGAAATCGAAAATGGGGTGTGATTTTCTCTGCTTTTTGTCTATGTGTGTTCAATTCTTATAGCAAAACAAATCATATTAAAATATGCAGTACGGATTATTTTCCATGTTGTTTGAACTATGTTTTCAGCCTCTTTTGGCAGGAGCCATCCAACATGCTCAGTGATTTCCACAGTTTCAAAACGGAGTTGTACCGTGTTTCATCAATCCTAAGATACACAGTTTTTCCTGATTTTAGAAACTTGGGTGTGTTTTATAATTGATAGCAGGTCAAGGTTTAGTGGGTGGTATTTCCAAATCATTCATAATGTACATGAAACAATCATGTAACTGAAATCTCTGGCATTTTAGACTTGATGGAATACCCTATGGGTAGCTTTCCAGTATCTGACTGATGGGAGTAAATCTAGGCTTAAGAGTCATTGCAGAACTATGACTGCGGAGCCCTCTTCCTTCCCTCCCAGTCACTCTCCTCTGACACGGACAGTTCCTGCCTGTCAGTGCCCCATCCACGCACTGGGGGACGCTCATCCATCGAGCTTGCTTACCTTGTCCCACCCCCTGCCAAGGTCAAAGCCCGCCCCCATCTTGGCTCCACAAGTGAAAACGGTTGGCACTTTCTGGGCTTGGTTTCCTTGCCTTTTAAACATATATCAACAAGGGCTTCTACCTCAAGGAATTGTTATAAAGATAACAATAAAATTATTCAAGCAACATATTTAGCATAGTACCTCGCACAGGTAACCAGTGTCCAATAAACATCACACTTGTTACTCTTGCCCTACAAGAATGAAATTCCTCTACTTCGTTCCCAGAAACCAATTTCTTATCTTTTCTTGGATTCAAGAAAGCTAACAAGCCAGGCATGGGAATTACATCTGTAATTCCCAGCACTCAGGAGGCTGAGGCAAAAGGATCTCCAAAAGTTTGAGGCCAGCCTGTGCAACATAGTGAGTTCAAGGCCAGCCTGAACTCAATAGTGAAACCCTTTCTCAAAGTGACACAACAGAAAGTAAAAGGGCTGACAGTTTTGCCAAGTAACTACAGCTTTCCACACAACCTTGAAGACAGGGTCTGAGAAGAAAAACTGGGATTTTTTTCTTAATTTGGAGTGGGATTTCATAGAAGTCAAGCAGTATAAAATGGGATAAAGATGAAGGTAGTTAGAAAGTTATCCTGTGAATTCACCCATACATGCCTTTCTCACTCAAGATTCTCAACCCTCCTCCGCATCCAAATCACGCTGAGCACTTAGAATTTAAAATCTTATGGACAGCTACCAGCAACTGCCCTCACAAGATTTTAATACACTTAGTCTGGGGAGAGGCCCAGAGATGGGCAATGATTTTTAAGTTCCCAAGAAATTTGGAACTGTAGCCAGAGTTGATAACCACTTCTCTATTTGAGTATTTAAAAATTCTAAAGGCTTTTTTGTGTTTAAGGAGATTTAGTTCACCTTTGAAGATGGTTTATAACTGCTCCATCACTGCCAAGAAAATAAAAGAAACACTCCAAAACGTAGCAGCCCTCTTTTCCTAAGAAAAGGGAGGGGGACAATGTATGAGTTCCAGTAACACATCTACTTGATATGAATTATGAACTGTAAATACGTGTTTATGAGCAAGACTCACTGTGTGGACATGATTATCCTACTGTATGACAGAACATGCACAAGACACTCCAGACTCTCCCAGTTAGTAGGCTGTAATACAGTATTCAGGAACATCTACCTTCCATGTGAACATGTGAGCCTTTGATTTGAAAATAGGAACCATGAACATACTGAATCATTGTGTATAAAATAGAAATTAGAACCTTTCAGGCGGATGTAGCGGTGCACACCTGTATTCCCAGTGCTCAGGAGGCTGAGGCAGGAGGATTGCTGGGAGTTCAAGGCCAGCCTGGGCTACAGAGTGAGTTCAAGGGCAAACTGAAGGGCATAGTGAAACGCTGCCTCAAAAAAGACAAAAAAGAAAAGAAAAAGATGTTAGAACATTTCTGAGCCCAATTTTCGGGGACAAAATAAGACAGCTATTCTGAGGATATCCAGTATTTTTCATCTCCTGGACATCTGATCTTTTATTTCCCTTTTTCTGAAAGGACATTGTATCACCTTAAATATCTGATCTTCTGTCTTGGTCAGTCTTACTTCGCCTCTGGGACACCTTACCCTACACCTGCAGCTGAAAGGAGGAAAGGTGTATTTTGTCTCGCAGTTCGTGGAGGTTTCAGCGCACAGTCGGCTGGCACCAGGCAGGGCGGCAGGGGTGGGGGGCGCGCAGAGCTAAGGGAGCAGCTTGCAGCCTGGGGGACAGGAAGCCGGCCGCATCTGGGTAAGCCAGAAGGGCGTTATAACCTGAGGGTCCTGCCTGCAGTGACCTGCCTTTTCCGGCAGGGCCCTGCCTCCAAAAGCAAGTCCGCTTTAACACCCCTAGGATGGGGTCGCTTTCCGAAGGGCCTGACCATGATGTACGGGTTTTAGGGGCACGTCTAGGTAAACTGCAGCGTCTTCCTCCCCCTGCTTTCCTAAGACAGGAGAGTTAATTCCCCTTGCGATGACTGCCTCTCACCTGTCCGTATTCCACTTCATTAGACACAGGGACGTAGTTAGTTCCTCTCATCTTATGGGGAAGTGGTTGTAGGATGAATTTCTCCTGTTTTCTTTTTAAAGCCAATCTTCACTCCCCTCTTCTTTCCTAAAATGCCTCATAGAACTATTATAAAGGTCAAATGACTCTATGGAAGCGTTTGGAAAATCTGTAAAACCTCCCTACACAGAAGTCTTCAGTGACTGCAGCTGTCAGGCTCCGGAAGGCCCAGCTGCTCCGCTGGAACGCAAGGCCCAGGCCCAAAACGCCAGTGCAGTCTCTTCTGTAGCTGTCTCACTGCTGAGTCCCCACGCACGAAAGCCGTGCCATGGAGGAGCTGACCGCCAGGGCTGGAAGCAGGCGTGAAGGCCAGTTATATAACATGGTAGTGCCGGTGGTGAGAGTCCACGTCAGGGCACTAGGAGGAGGAATGGAAGGCTTGATGGCGGATCAGTGTTCTGTTGCGAGTTTCCGAGTCCCCAGCTGAGTTGGGGACTGCTGAAAGATTGGAGCTCCGGAGAGAGCGTGGCTTCGGAAACGTTGAGTTGAAAATCCTAACAATGACGCTGAAGTGTGGGAATACAGCCTGGAGACTGGAGGAGATACAGACGTGTTAGTCACCTAGGAAGAGGAGATGGGAAGCGAAAGAGGATGCGCTCAGCAGAAGAGCGGGGCCCAGGGAGGACCTTTGGGGTCCTAGCACAGGCCAGTCAGTGTTGGTCAGAACGGGCAGAGGCAAGGACAGACAAGGTCCTTCTGCCGGAGAGGCCAGGAGCGCGTTCCTCAAAGGAAGTGAGCGCAGGTCACGGGATGAGGTAAACTTCAGGGAAGATATGTCAGCCCAGAACCCGGCCGCAGCCGGACAGGGAAGCCTTAAGGAGTTTGGGGACAGTGGGGCGGTGGGTGCGGTGGGTGCGGGTTCACCTTTCCGCATGCTCAGAAGTGAAGGGAAAGCGGAATGCTCACCACTGACCAGGAGTGAGGAGGGAAGGCAGAGATTCAGTGCAGCAGTGAGGAGCTAAAAGCCAGTTTAGTTTTAATAAAAAGAAGTGAAAGCA
This sequence comes from Dinomys branickii, assembly GCA_004027595.1. Classification (NCBI taxonomy): domain Eukaryota; kingdom Metazoa; phylum Chordata; class Mammalia; order Rodentia; family Dinomyidae; genus Dinomys; species Dinomys branickii. The sequence goes on from PVLD010004087.1 coordinate 83,256, forward strand.
CTTTTGTCTTAATAGCTCAAAGAATGCTGATAGCAGCCATGTGTGAAATTGATTTCTGAGGCCCAGCACCACAGCCAGCCGGGCATGAGGCAAATGCAGTAGTAAACGGTGATTTAGCACCTTCCCTCTCTCTGCTTATTATAAAATAGGCTTTAAAAAAGATGCCTGTGGTGCGTCTCAGCAATCTTGATATCATCTGTGGCCAAGATCCATTGTAATATATTCCCGAGACGTGTTAGTGACTGTCACACCACTGCAGACATTAATCTATTAACATTGCATACTGAGCACAGTTAATGCAAGGCACTAAATATTATTCCTCCTTTAAACATTAAATGTTGCCAAAGGAAAAATAACTCTTCTTACTGAAAACATAAAGGTGACAGACTCAAAGTGCTTATACATTATTGAAAATAAAAATTCAGCTTTATAAATTCTCTAAGTATTTTCTTCTATGTTGCAATCATTGAGAGTCAGAGAGGGCTCACAAGAATCACGAATATATCGTGTGTCGCATGCTGATCAGCAGGTAATACATTACCTCACTAATGGCTGCCTGACATTGTAATTTAACTCATAAGAGATAGAAGATAGTATTACTTCCCGCGTATACAACATTGCGTGACATTTTCAGTTCTGACTTTAAAATGCAAACAGTGAGAGGAATTCAGCCAGCTCAAAAGCATAAATATTTCTGTTGCACTTGACTGCAAAGACAGAAGAGACGACTGGTGTGTCTATCTGCAGTCACCATTATTATTATTTCCCATGTACACATAAATAGATCTGCACCATTTACAGATTATAAAGACACATCCCTTCAGAGAGCCAAAGTCTCTTTTGTAGTGATTTAAAATTAGGAATTTATACTACATTCTATTCTACATAAGATTAAAGAAAGAAATTGCAGACAGTCATGTTTGTGAAATAAATGCTAATGTAACGCATGGCCAGATTGCTGAGGGTGCGCAAAACCTGTGCTACAGCACTATGCTGTACTACAAAACCTGTGCTACAGAACCTACTATGTGGGAAAATACATCTGTAAATATAAATATCTATTAAACGATCTCTGTAAGTTATGAACTAGAGAACCACATTAGCAAAGTTTTGATACAAAACAAAGTACACCATGAAAATCGTTACAACAGCCATTATAGGAGAAATATCATAAGACAGTGTTTCCTGTGATGGAATTAAGCCAATACAGAAACTGAAAATCATCAAGTAAACCTTACTTTTACCCCATCACTTGAGAGACCTTTACTTGTATGTATTTGTTGATCTTCAGAGAATAAAATAGTACATGTTTATTAATAAAAAGTACTGAATATGATTTAGCATTTCTTTTATTATTTAGTAGTTAAGTTAGGAGTTGTCCTGGGTTCTGGATGCATATTATTGTATAGGTAATGTCCCAGATAGAGATTTTCTCTTTCAAGAATTACTTTTAATTAACAGTTCTTAGGGCTGAAACAATAGGACCACTCGCACTTGAATTCCATTCAGCAATTGTACTGCTCAGCATCTTTTATAGGTTGACATTTTTCCTTTAAAAAAAATCTTTAGGCCAGGGATATAGCTCAGTGGCACAGTTCCTGCCATGCAAGCATGAGGTCACAAGTTCAGTTCCTGGTACCACCAAAATCATTTTTAAACAAACTTTATAGCTACCGTATGAGTTAACCAAGCAAATGTCCACACCCATCTCCTATTTTATAGCTTAGGAAGTTGATTTGTAAATATACGTAAATGAAATAGGTTAATTTTAAATCCTAGACATTTTTATGGCTAGAGGTATCTGACCAAATATCCTTCTTGTGGTGATGAAGAAACTGAGACACATAACAAAGTTGTTGCCTAAAACAAAATGAAAAGGTCCAGGTGGAGCAAAACTACTACAGTGACCAAATCCTGCTGCCCAGCCTGCGGCCTTGCTGAAAAGTTTTACCACCAACATTGTCTATGTGTGATCTCTGAAATATTTTAAAATTAAAAGTGCTTATGAGAAATCAATTAAGCACCAAGTATCCACTGAACATTGACCTCTGTGGTGAGCTCTAAATGCTAATTGTCAAAGGTAGAAAATACCCTCTTTTTCAAGGGTTCCTATTGATACTTGGTTCTCTGAAGTTTTACTATTAGAATTCTACTAATCAAAATTTAAGTGTATTTCTATATGAACTCTACTATCCCCAGTCCAGAACTCATACTTTAAACTTTGTATCAAAATTTACTTTTATTCTTTCTAATTCTGCTAACTACAATTATACTATAAATTTTTGTAGGGTACAGTTTAATAAGTAGTATTCATTTCTTCTATTGGTAGCAGGCTGTGCCTTTAAGAAAATCAGAATTCCTTCACCTCCTACCCTGTCCCAGGTGGATTTGCCCCTCCCCACCCCAGTGCACTCATCTCCAGAGAGCGCAGCTGGCTGCTCCAGTGCAGCAGAGGGCGAGACTATTGTTTACTCGGTGGTGAGGGTGCTTAGAAGACAGGCTCTAGAACTTGGGTTAGACTAGATTAGATTAAGGCAAGATATGGCAGGTTAATCATCTTTCAACTTCAAATATTTTGGATAAGAGTTGGCATAAAATGGCATGTAAATAAGCAGACATGCGATCCTGTTTCCCCTATGGGTCAGATTTACTACTGTGCTCCTACATTCTTTGGCTTATCTGCAACCTCTGCATGTATTTCCCCCACGGTGTTTAGAGGACCTGAGTGCATAGCAACAGGAGGAGAGCTGATCTCCGCTGTGAGTTAGGCATCGCCCACGATGTCCTAGCCTGCCTCGAGCTACTTCTTCATTCAGTGAATGTTCATCAGAACTTATCCAGTGTCCGCAAGGCACTGGGGATCTCCATCTTTGTGGTTGTCCTCAAGAAACATACCAGCCACTTCAGGGGACAGACTTGTAACCAAGCAGGTACAAGGCAGTGGCCACCAAGCACTAAATCCACTGTGTGAGCCAAGTCCCCTCACATGCTCACACCACAGAGGAGAGCAGCGGTTGAGTCTAATATTCGGAGTTTAGAGAAAGTGTCACTGGAACATGGGAGAGCAGCTGCATCTCAGAGCAGTAGCAGGAGCTCACAAGTCAGAGAAAATAAAACGATGTGAGGAGACAAAAGGGCAAGAAATCTAGGCAATAGCAAGATAATAATCAGGACCCCAGAGGCCTTGCAGCACCTTGGGTGGCCCAGAAGTGGTGCCCAGTTACCGGAATACTAATGTGTGTGTGCCCAAGAGCAGCAAGACGGAATCTAGACAGGGGATTTAGGGTCCAGAGAGAAAGGACCTTGTCTGACACTCTAATAGTTTGGACTTTATCTTGTACCCAGTGGCTCTTAAACTTTTTGGAGGAACCTGATGAAAGCTAGGACTCCTATTTCCAGAAGTATAGTAATAATGTGCATACACCTAAAATATTATACAGCATTTCTGAACATTCACAGCATGCCTGGAATCTGTTACTAGACCTGACTAACTGGACAGTGGATCCATGAAAGTCTTTTATCAGAGAGTGAGTGGTTCTGCTGTGTATCCTAGCAAGATAACTGTCACCACCACAGAGGACAGGCTGGCGGCAGGTGAGGAGGAGATCACAAAAATCGGAAGTAAATTCTCTCAACAGAGAGCCAGACTTAAGGCTGTGAACGTGAGTGGGGCTGGGGTGAGAATGGAAGAGAGAGCTGTCCCAGAAAGGGGACTAACGACAGTCGGCATCTGGTTAAATCACGGGCATCAAGCAGTCAAATATTTTATTGCTACTTATCTTTCCCACTAATTTATAAATCCTCTAAAAAGTGTTCCTTCATTGACCTGACCTCAGAGAAATGAGCACAAATGAACACAGCATGCAGAATTAGAACTCCAGGCTCGTGGGAAAGCATGAGGTGGCTCTGGAAGCCAAGCTGCAGTGGTGTACGGAGTAGTGAGTTCTGAGCTGACAGATACTTGTAGTTACTGGTTGATGGAGAGTCAAATGAAAAGCTGTTGCCAATGGGAAGCAATTGTTTTAAGGGAATGAGCAACGTGCTCGTTGCTGTTTCTCCCTGCCCCGGGTTCCTGGTCCCAGAGCATCTCCCACATCCCTGGGCTGCTCTGCTCGCTTGCTGTGCGTTCATGATGACAGCATTACTAGGACCAGAAGCAGAACCTTAGAACGGTTCACTGCCCACACTACCATGCCTATTCTAATACCCAAGCCTCTGCCGTTAGGAGCAGCTCTGGGTTAAAACTAGAGGAAAATGCTATCCCGAAGGCACAAAGACATGGGAACTGAGAAAACTACAGCTTTTTAAAAAGAATTCCTCTGAATTACAGGGGCAGAGACTGTTATGTGATTCCTCATCTAGGACGCAGGAGAAGAGTGGTGGTGCATAATTCAAGTTAGAAAACAGAAAATGACCCCTATACTGGCAACCACTTTGTATTTAAGTAACTATGTTTCCAATGTGAGTCCCTGTTCTCCTCCCTGTGCTATCCTTGTGCCCTGAATGTGTTTCTGAGAGAAAATGGCAAAAAAGTAACTGAAAATTAAAACAAAATCCACTTCCACAGCCTCTCCTCATCTACTAAGTATTTGCCAAAATCTTTTAGATTTTCTTCAAAATGCCATCTATAATAATTAATCCAATTATAACTGTAGGTAACTCAAAAATAAAAAGCATAACCCTAGCACTCTGAGCACGTGTATTTGGACTGAGAATTGTTCTGCAGAATAACAATACTCAAGAGCCATAAGGTCTTCTTTACCATGTTCTATATTAATTAGCTCCAAATTGATAAGCCGGGGATGGAACATCACAAAATCACAAGTCATGCAGAATTATCACAACATTAAGAGCTCATTCCTGTACATTTTCTGAATAAGGAGAATCTAGTATGACTAAAGGCAGAAACAGCATGTAGCAAAGAAAAAAGCATAATATTGAGTTGGGGAGGATATTTTAGCCTTCAAATCCAAACCTTCATCTCATGCTGGATGCATGGTACTGAGAAAGTGTTTGACCGTAAGCATCAGAGTAAAACCTAAGCTACATCTAGAATCTCAAGGAGCTTCATTCAGAACCATTTCTCCAAAAACTTTTTCACTCCATGGGACACTGGTAAACCAAAGAAGAATTGAGAAAGCTCTGCCAAGACCCAACGTTTAACTGCTTGACAATGGAACAGCGCTAACTGATCGTTGCTTCTATTCATTTCAATTCGGACCTCTCGTTCCTCAAGTCCTAGACCATATTAATTTATTAACTTCCTACTTTCCTCAACAAATCATAAACGGAGGCCTTTTTCTTAATAGACATTCTTCCTCCATGATTCCCAGCTCCAACATGTGCTTTCCAGAGCCTGCAGTGCTGCCTTCATTCTACAGATGTTTTGTAAATTCATTTCAGCAGAATTTGCCAATGCTGCAGGAAATATCTGTGGCTGATTGGACTCACAGTTTGGACAGAGCGCGATTTAGATTAGATGGAATGGAAACTGAAACTTCTCCTTGGCTCACCAGGAAGGCAGGAATTCACAAAAAGAGCAGAGACAGAGTTTTGTTGGAGGGGGAGTTTCAAACATGCCTCTCTTGGGGAGTGGAGGGTGTGTGAGCCCCCGGGAGGAGACTCTTCACTGTTTTTCTTGGTGTTGGGCCTACAGATTACTTTCCACTGGAGATTTCTTTTCTTTTTTAAATATGGGGGAGAAACAACAGCCGCCTCTGCTGCCACCAGGAAGAATAGCTCCGCTCTTAGAACCCCAGGCGAAAGGGCTAATGTTTCACACCTGAGGTGCAGCTCTCCAAACTGTGTCTGCAGTGCAGGGCCCAGAAGGCACTCACTGTCATCACAGACTTGGGAATGACTAGTTTTTAGATCACTGTGGTTTTTACAGGATACAGTTCTCCGACCATCATCTTTTACTTTGTGAAAGAAAGAAAATTACTTCAGCCTTCTACTCCTAATTGAGCAGTGAGTACATTTAGGGTTAGGGTGTTATTATCAGTATAAAACAAATTATTACAGTGGAAAAAGAAAACCAGGCTGACAGACCACATCTTACAAAACATCTCTTAAATTCTTCATGTTAAGAGGGGGGAGGGGGAGCAGGGGTTACATATGTCCAAACAGAAAAAAAGCATACTGTTTATATTAGTATTCTATCAGTACTGTGACAAAGCCATTACAGTATTTCTATTTACTAAATTCATGCTTTTAAAGTAACTGTACTAGGGCTGGGGATATAGCTCAGTGGAATAAGCGCTTGCCTAGCAAGTGCAGGGTCCTGAGTTCGATCCCCAGTACCGCAAAAAAAAAAAAAAAAAAAAAAAAAAAAAAAAAAAAAAAAAATAAAGTAACTGTACTAACAGGACAGTGACAGAATATTTCAGTCTATGCCTTCCCTTGAGATAAACTGATGCAAAACACTTAGTGGCTGGTTGCAGATTTCCTGAGTACTAATCCTTGACCACATCATTAATTATTGAGTTTAACTCAGCTGACTGTGAAACTGTGCTGTGGTAGAGCTTTCCAATAATACCCAGAGGTTTCTCGCTAGATGAATGTAATCCAGCCTTGTCTCTGGAGAGAATACCAAAAAGAAAAAAAAATCAAGTTACCATAGTTTTGAAATGAAAATCTTACTGAAGCACTTGACATTGAGCAGCTTCAGCTTTTTGTTTCCTAACAAGAAGCGAAACTGCCTTAATTCCATCTCTAAGTTACTGTTCTCAGGTTGAAGAAGACTGCAGAGGACAAAAACAATCTGTTTAAAAAAGAAAAGCACGTACATTTGTCTTCTTCATTTTATAGTAAATTCACGTAACAATGAAGGCTGCTCAAAAGGAAAAAAAGGTCAAAATTTGAAGGTAGGCAGCAAGAGAAGGTGATTGAATGTGGATAGCAAGCCTTGCTTTACCAGACACTAGCTGTGCAACTCGGTGAAGGAGGTGTGCATTTGTGGCATGAAGTGAGAAATAAATTACCTGGCACTCAAATGCGAAGATTAACTGGGTACTTTACAACTGCGCTCTGTGTTAATCTCCACAACTGCCCATTAGAGAAGCATCAGCACTCACACTTTACAGATGAAGGAGTTGGCTCAGAGAGCAAGCCCTGGTCAGGTTATTTGTGCACTGATCAAGTCTGTCTCTCTGCTTAGCTGTGCTCTTTCTCCTGCTACGATACAGATGGTTCACACTTTCTGAGTTTAGTTTTCTTATTTGTAAAAACCTACTCTCACTCAACTTGGCTCATTGTGAGGATTAATATTTCTTGACATATAAGTACTTAATAAATCTCAGTGTTCTCCCTCACTACAAACCCTCCAGATATGGGTGCAGTCAGGTGTTCCACCAGAAATATAGGAAAGGTGTGCTTGAACGTGTGCATAAGCACGGTGAAAGATAAAGGGAGACAGGTACACCAAATCCCACGGCCTGTGTAGCTTTTACACATTGTTACAGAGTGGACTTCTCTCTTCAGTAGCAAGGGACAGGCTTCGTGCAGTGGCCTCTGAAAGACCATGCACTGTGTCACTGGCAGTTCATCATGTCCTCCAACAGTGCAGCTGTGATAAGAACCAGATGATCTGAATTTCCTAAGCAAAGCCAGCAGTGAATATCATCTGAGAAGGCACATGCCTCAGTATCCATACACTGTGCTCTTTAAGAAAGTACATCAAAAAGCTAATGGACTTTTACAAGAGCCCAGTTACTGCTTAATGTCTGTAAGCTCTCAGAGGCAGGGAATCACAACTCCTACCATGTACAGTTGGCAGCAGAACCAGTATTCCAAGTTGTTAAAGAAGCCAAGGATTAGATAAGATTTATAGAGACCGAATGCAAGTAGGAGCCCTAAAAATGGAATCTGCAGGTTCGTTTCCAATGCTCCATACCTGCACAGACAGGATATGTCTTTGCATAGATTTCTCCACTTTACATGGGCACACCATAGGAAAACTGGTTCTCTCATCACTGGAGGGGCTGCCCCTCTTTTTAAATATTAAGGTGTGTGAAACTTATTTTGCACAGTCACATACACAGCTCCAGATGGTTTAAGTAAAATGTTGTGGGGCAGGAAAGGAAAACCAGAGGCTCGGGTACCTTCTTGCTGATCTTACAATTATAAGCGCTACTCCTGGCTTTGCTAAATAACCCATTTTGTTACTTTTGAAGATGTTTACATCTTAAAAACTTTTGCTTATAATATAATGTTAGCTGTATGTTGTATGACTTCAGTCTCACAGACACCTATCAACCATTTCCTCAGCACCTACTTTCGCATGCATTTAAATCTTTATCATTCGATCTCTTGTTAGAACATTTGGAGAAAATATTTTACAAGTACTCCGTATATATGTATGGGTCTGAGAAAATATAATTTTAGAGACTTTTATTACAAATTTGTGATCATCCTCCAATAGTTTAAGTCTGGATAACCTGTTCCACCTTCTAGACTAAGTGATACATAGGGGGTCATTCTAAGGCTAGGTGTCTATTGAACAGTGAAATATGGGAAATATTACCTCATGTAATTGCTCAGAACATCCAACTACATGTTGCTGTCAGTCTCGGAGCTGTTCACCTGACACTTTGCTGGTGCAAGTGGTTCTAGAATCAAGCACAGTGCCCTAAGATGGAAACCATGTTTAGATAGTTCAATAATGACGAGAAAATGGCACCCTTCTGAGGCTGACGGATATGGGAAGCTCTACTGGTGTTTATAGAAGGGATATAATGGTCTGTAGCCAAGATTTACATTCCATGAAATCGGTATTTACTGATGGCTGGAGCCTGTTGACTTTCCTAGAACAGAATCAGTAGCACTGGGGCACTGATTGCTGAGTTTTCCAACAAGAACACAGTTGATATAGGTCTTTTCATTTCACATTTAAAAGTCAATATGTGGCACCAAACATCCAGAAATGGCTAGACATTTATGTTAATTGAATTACTCAAGAGACATCCTCAGTTTTCATGGGGCTGTGTAACCAAGCTCAGGCCTTTCTTTTCTCCACGTTTGCTGGACTTTTCAAGTACTGGCTCGAAATAAGTGTCAAGTGCCCATTCTTACCAACCCCGTACCTATAAAGTGAAAGAAACACTATAATAAGAAAGTGCTTTTGCAAGGTCCTGAGTTCAATCCCCAGTACCACACACACACAGAGAAAGTGTTTTATAATGATGCTTCTCCTCAAGTTCAATATCAGATGCTTTCTGGCTTTTTATGACAACCCCCTCCCAGTGAAAAACTGGCATACACAAAGAATGTCATGGTTGTTCTTAGTTCTAGATCATTGATAGTAACAGTTAAAAACTATAATCTCCCCTGCCATTGCTACTGAAATTTTTATCTGTGGGGTCAGATATAATTTCCTGATCACTATGTTTAATAGCAGCAATGACTTTCATCTGGAAACATTAAAATTAAAATATTATATTTATGTGGTAGAAGTCAAATTTTAAAATACCAGATTAGCTGAACGGAAAGGCTGAGATTGTTTTGTTTCAAAGCTATCAATATTGCTTTTCAGCATGCATTATCTAGTCCTTATTTTTCTTTTAAGGCTCCCTTTCCCATCACAGACACCGTTCCAAGTCTATAATTTTTAAAATGCTGCTATAACGTCAAGAGGACTACACATCTAAAAGAAGAGGGAAATAAACACGAGTTCTACCAGGGCCAGACACAGAAGTTGTCTATGCTGAAGACTGCCTTAAAGACTGCAATAAGCAAATACTTCTAGATCTTTGAATAATGTGAAAAGCATTGCTAAAATGTCATTTCTGTTTGTAGACATAAAAATTTGGCATAGCTAAAGAGAAGGAAAACCGCTTTCTGTAACATTAAGCATGCACTCAGTTGAAATGAATTATGTTTATTCCATTTGCTAAAAGAAAATTGGGAGTTAGTTCCACTTTGAGGAATAAGCCTCTCCCTTGTTTCTAAGTTAATGTGAGATTGCTTTCAGAGAAATGTGGGTTCTTACTATGTCTGATTGTACTGAAACTGGTACCTTCTGATGAGATGAAATATTTGGTCAATGAAATGTCACCTTAGGGGCTTTTAGTGACTCTTCAGACAAGCCATGTGAAAAACATCAAGCAACTTTAGTACAGAGTTTAAAACAGTTTGTTTCTGTAGAAAAACAAAAATCATACCCACACATCATTTTTCAAATGTCTTACAGAGAGAGAAGCCAGAGGGAAACTGCCCCAAGGACGCAGCATTCTGGTGCCACACCTTGTTATCTCGCAGGAAATGCAGTTCTCCTGTGAATGCTGCTCGTAGGATCCTTTCCCCCCACCCCCAGTTTTAATAATTGGATAACATCAGACTCAGTAACCTCCATCTCACTCACTTCAACTACTGTGTGAACCTTGCTCTTCTGATAGCTTTCACCTCAGTCATATTGAATTTGATGAAATCGGGAGAAGTGCATCATACAAATACGGATTGTCACACAAACGGTGACTTCAGTGGGACAGTACTGCGTTAACCCCTTAGTGGGCTCATCCTCCACACACAGAGAAGACACGGCAGGTGTAGGGAGAAGGACAGCTAGCTAGCTTTTGTAAATATGAGGAATGAGTTTAAAGGCAGACGGGGAGGAGGTTGAGGATGTGTACATCAATAGTACAAGGGCTTTTCTCTCTCCCTGTTCACCTCTTAAATCAGTGTACTCGATGCTGCTGTGACTAGGGACTGATTTTATCAACTCAGTTTGGGAGCACAATAAATACCGTCCTTACACAGGACAGATTTTAGAGTTACCAGTGTCTTTCTGTCACCAATGCTACATCACAGCTCATAGAAGACTGAAACCGCTGACAGGTGACACCACCAGGGAGGTGCAGCACAGCAGGAAACCACAGGGTCCTGCTGCAGAGAAGTCAGGAGTCCCAAGGACCGGACATTTTGAGAGCGCAGTCATTCAACAAGCTCAACAGAAAAGACCATGTACCTCACCAGTGTTTCTTCTATAATCATACAGAGGCCATACATGATGTTAACTAGGAATGAGTGATGTTTAGTTATGACACTAACACATGCTTCTAAGGTGTCTATTACTTAGCCTTGTGTGCTTTTTAAAAGGTATATATATATGTTTGTTGTAGCAAAATATACATAACACAAATTTACCATTTTAACAATTTATTTTTTTATATTTTTATATTAGTATATGTTTGCGGTACATTATGACTACAGTTATCGTGGGGAGTTGGTACATGTACCGTTTTTAAGTATCCTTTCATGACTGGTTTACTTTACTTGGCAAAATGTTTTCAAATTTCATCCACGTTGTTGTGTGGGCCATAATTTCCTTTTCAAGGTTGAATAGTAATATTCCACTGTAAATGTATATTACTGCATTTATACATTCATCTTTCCACAAACATTTAGGTTGTTTCCACCATATAGTCTTTTTATATATTAACATTTGATTTCTCACAATGATTTAGCAATATAGCCATATTGATTATCCTTATTTTATGAAAAAAAACAAACAGGTTACATGTTTATATAGCTAGGAAACTCTGAAGCCAGTATTACACCCCCCTACCATTTGAGTAGATCCAAAGTTCTTGCTAATAAGCACCGTGGTATCCCACTTCCCTTTCAAATGACTTAAGAATCTAAATAAAGCATGTACTAGTTAGAAAATAATTTATATAATACTCTGAGGCCAGGTTTCTGACTTAATAGCACAGGTTTTAAAAGTTGCATGGAGTCAGGCACAGTGGTAGACACCTATAATTCCAGTAATCTAGGAGGCTGAGGCAAGGGGGTTGCAAATTCAAGCTCCAACCTGAGCAACTTAGCAACTTAGTGAGACTCTGACTCAAAATAAAAAATAAAAGACTGAGAATGCAGCTCAGTGTGAAAGCTCTGAGTTCAATCCCCGGTACTGCCAAAGGAAAAGGAAAGTTCCAAAGAATAGTGAACTGCAAATCTGGATCCCACAGCAACTGACCTTTAGGGGATCTCATCACTGCAAAATGAAAAGTTGGTGCTATGCTATGACTGACACTACTCTTGGGCTAACTTCCTTTGGCTAATCCTCCTCTGCTGGGCACGAGTGTGTGCTGGCATGGTTATATTATCACCCCATTTTATAGAAATGATAATTCAGGAATGGAAGGGTAAATTACTTGGCTCAAGGGCACATAGTAAAAGAAAAACAGAATCCATATCTAACTCAGATAGTTTTTTAAAAATTTCATTGTGATATATTTCCAGTACACAGGGATCACATCCTTTTGGGCATGGAACACACCCTAATTCTTTTTTCATCCTGTTCTGATCCCTCCTTCCCACTCTCTCCATCTCTGACCCCCTCCCCTGTGAGAAAGGTCTATCTTCCTGTCTCCTGGTATCTATCTTTTATTTTGCTATTTGCATGGAGACTTCTCACATAAGAGAAGCTATGCAGTGTTTAAGCTTGTGTTACCGCATTTACTTCGCTCAACATTAAGGTCTCAGTGCATAACACCAGAGAGTATGTTATGAGTTGTAGCACAAATGTTTTCTTTTTCTCCTCTCAGTGAGGAACGTGAAGCACAACATTGAAACTTATATCTAACAATGACCCTTCCAGTGTGTGCAAACATGCTTAGGAAGCCTGTGAATAATAAGCAAGTCTGTCAAGAAGTGAGCCACCCATTGCTAAAATCATTTCCTGGGGAAGCTCCCATGAATGCTTCTGAAGACCGGGAGCGAAACTGCTTCCTAGGAAAATGCCAGTGACCTGAAAGATGGAGGGATTTTGGAGTGCAGGGCTGGTCTGTACCTGTAAAGCTTCTCCGAGTCAGGAGACCGTGAGAGCAGCTTCTTTTTACAAAGGCACAAAGAACAGATTCATGAACCCAAGCCAAAGTTAGGCTCTCCAGGCAATCGACCTTCCTTACCCCAGATTCCCATTTCTGCCTATTCCATTTGTTCCAATGGTGCCCACTCCTGTCCCTTTCCACTGGAGCCCTGGCGCCTAAAGTCAGACAGCCTCTGCCCAAACATCAACACGCGATCAAACTGGAAAAGAAGCTAAAGCGGGTTTTCATGTCCCCCGAAGTCATTGTGGACAGACATGCAAGCCCCCCACACCAAGTCCTAGTTTCGGGGTGTGGCTAGGACGGGTGCTGACCCTCTCCCCTTTCTTGCAGAGCTCCAGGACGGCACGGTCAGAGGAGGACCGCGAAGGCCTCTGGGACGCGTGGGGCCCGTGGAGCGAGTGCTCGCGCACCTGCGGGGGCGGCGCCTCCTACTCGCTGCGTCGCTGTCTCAGCAGCAGGTAAGTGGGGCCCGCGGCGGGCTCTGCCTGGGCACAGAGTCTATTTGCAGTGGAGCTTGGTGCGCGCTTGTCTGTTTCTCTGTGTGGATTTCCGTGTTGGCTCTTCTGTGGCTTGCAAATCTAGATGAAGGAAGAGATGGAAGGAAGGCACAAAGAACGAAATTTGAGCATTTTTCTTACGTCCATCTCCAAAGCTATATTTGAAATTGTTCTGAACCGTGGGCCTTTTGTATCACCTTAACAATTATGGTGAGGATGATAGCACAATATCATCATAGTGAATGTATGTTGTATTTCCAGTGCTGTCAAGCACTTTGAAAATGAACGCTATATGGGTTTAATTCTATAGATGTTCTAATAGCTAGAAGTTTCCTAAGGTTATGCAGTGCAGTGAATATTAACTTTTCAGTGTAAAAAGTTTGGAAGAACAGCAGCCTCCAGGGAATGGTGACAGGAAGACAGAGATGAGGAAGATGGGCTGAGGGGTGGGGTGAATGGCTTCCGCACAGAAGCAAAAGAGCCTAAAGTCTTAGAATGGAAAGTTTTTCCTAAAAGTAATAATAATTCAAAACTACTTTTTGAGCTGTGTGGTCTGCAACTAGATTTGTCTCCAAGCTATAAAATATAAAACACCATGGAAATATTTTTTAATGAAAAATTTTATTTGACAGTGAAAAGTGTTAAAGGCAGCAAAAAGTTTGATTGAAATCACTGTGTATTATAAAACATGAAACAGAAGAAGAAAAAATATGCATCTGCTGATTCTCCTAGACGTTTCATAAACAAGCAGCAGAAAGTCGTGAGGTACGGGTGCAGGAAGATATCCACTTCCTTTAATAACAGTGAGAACTTCTTGAAATCGGGTCTAAGTCACTCTTTTATGTTTCTCTGTACAGGATCTATAAAGAGTCTAAAAGATTTAGGGCTTAATAAATGGTTCGTCATTGAATCTGCTGAGAACTGAGACTGTTTCAGTTCTAAATAGGTCTTGTTGGAAATATTATACTCCTAGGAACATAGCGCACAGGTATATCTCACAAGATACCAGAGCAGTTCTGGTATTTGGACGTTGCAGTTTGGGGGCTGCATTGAATTGCAGACAAACAAGCAAGTCTGTCTTCCTCTGACACCAAACTCTTGAAATGATAAGGAGAAAATAGAACTTTTCTCCTTATGATTCACTTAAACACAATTTTTTAAAACCCTGCTATATGTGATACTGCATGATGATACTATAACTAATAGTAAGCGTGTACCAGCAAAGCCAAATGTGCAAATTTAGAATGTTCCTACTATCTAGTTTCCCAAATTAGCAACTCTGAGTGTTCTGTGGGAATGAGCCAGAGCTTGTCACACAGAACTAGTAAGAAATGTGTGGGGATTTTCATATTGACCTTTCAATGTGAATGTGTGAGTAGTACATTGTATTAGAATATTTTGCTAAGTAAGAGAAAAAAGCAACTTAAAAATAAATTTAAATCACTAAATTCTGTCATTCAGCAAATAAATGAATATGGTTGCTATGTAAAACTTATAGATCCAATTTTGTCCTCAGAAAGTTAGGTTCCAATTGTTAGAATTTGATTAAAATACCACAGAAGAAGTCAGGTGTCCTCTACTGGGGATGTATTTCCAATACTTTATAATGTATTAGAAAAGTAGAATGTAAATCTTAAAGTATAGACATGTAGAAGATACATCCCTATTTGATATGTAAACACAGGATAAAACATACTCAGTAAACACATACTATCTTCCTTCTTTAAGAATTTGAAGAAAAAAGCACCCCAAAGAGATATTTCCAAAGTTATTAAGAATATAAAAATATATGTCTTGATTTCTAGAAAACTAGTGACTCATGCAGACCAGTGCATTGCACAGACATGGAGGGCCAGAGTGTGCTCAGTGGTAGTGCACTTGCCTTGTATTTGTGAGGCCCTGACTTTGATTCCCTGCACTACAAAAAAAATAAGGAAATAAAAAGAGTATGTACATGGACATTTTTATACTCTAAAAGAATTCTAGTCATTCTTTAGCAAATTATAGCTTGTCACCATTCTGAAACTATGGAGCAATGTGAGTAGAAATGAAATGCACATTTCGTTTAATCACAAAAGCACTTATACATTTATTCATGTCTTATGCATTTGACACTGTTGTTCAATAGGGTCACTGTTGTCACAGTTAGCTCACTTGTGCTAATTGTAATCCTCTGTAGATGGACGACACAGACAGAAGCTGCCTCAGCCATTCAGTCCCTGAAGAACAGGAGCTGGTGACAGGATGTTATTAGCTCTTATGCTCTAATGACTTATATCTACCAGCTACTATTTTTAAAAGGAACAAAATTGAGACTGAGTTATTGTCTCTGGAATTGTACTGATGCTGTACAGTCTTCATCTCCAAGGGAATTTAAGGAGCCCCAGTGACTAAGGAGATGCTCCTGTGACAATACCACAGAAGTATGTAAAGCCATTGGATGTTCAGAGATGTGACGCTGACTTCTAGAAAAACTTATTGCCTATTTAAAGAGCACGTTTATTTTGAGAAAGCATGTGATAATTTAGCCACCAGACAAGCTATTATCAAACAGCTTGGATAATTTCTGCTGTAACTTAAGAACTTTGTGTATGCTGTGTTTCTCAAAATGAGACGTGCATGTACACATAGACACACATCTGTACTTGTGTGCCTGTGTGCTTGGCTGTGATAGAAAGAATGTATCATTTCAAAACAAATCTGAAATTTGCTGTGGCAGGGCACTCTCCCTAGCAGCACTTTCTGTGGACACTGTGTGGGCCCCTCACCCGGGAGGGGCCCTGCACATTCAAAATTCAGTTTTCTTCACTGTGAGATTATTATGCTTGGAATCAGAGATTCCCAAATGTTTATGTGTCTCTTTGACTTTCTCTTTCTGCCACTCCATATCATTTGACAAGCTTTATAAGTGGGATGTAGCCTCTGCATGTTCTTTTTTCATGTGTGGTAAAATTCCCCTTTGGAATCTAATGAGTATTACATTCATTTGGGCAAATTCTGTTGCTCTCCCTATATAGTCTGAATGTCTCTGCTTGGGATGAATTTGCTCCAGATCTTAGAAGGAAGCTTAATCATCATTTTTTTAAGTTGTCAAGCATGTAAGAAGCTATTTTTTTCCTTGGTATTTTTCTTGGAATCAAGATCTTCTTTCATGATTAACAGCAATTCCTAGGGTTGTAGCCTCATCTTTTAAAATGCTAAGCTTCTAGCAGTCAGAGTTAATGGAGTGACCTAGCCTCAGATTGTTTAGTTATATTGTTGGGTAAAAAACTTAAAATTTAATTTTCATCAAAGTGCATAACTCTAAACAGTAGTAAACATTAAACACATATATTATGAAACAAAATATAATAATGTAATACTTTTTAATAGTTTCTCATCAGTACTTGATTTTAAGTAAATCAGAGCTACATACAGACCTGGGTATATTCCTAGACTTTTGGAGCAGGTGTGTTCTGAAGTCTTTGTTCAACTTCAAGACCTAAAATCCATTTGACTTTTCAGTTTTTCAGTTCTTTTCTCAGCAGGCAGGACCATCTATCCTAGTACCAGCTAGAACCTATTCCTTTACTTTCCTTAGATCCTTAGTGCTGATGGACACTCTAAGCAGTATGTCATTTATCTAACACTGCAATAATACTGTGTAATAACTACTACATTTCACTGAAATATCAGATAGGAGATAATTGCTTGGCTAAGTAATTCTGCCGATCTTGGATGGGCTCAGTTGCATTGCTGGGGTTGAGTAGCTGTTGGTTGGTCCAGGCTGGTGCCATTTGGGCCAACTCAGGGAACTCAGTTATGCTGTACTTTTACCTCACCTTCCAGCAGGCTAAACAAGGTCACTCCCCCCACTGACAGCAAGGGTGCTAGAGAGAGCCATTCTCAGTCCCAGTTGGAGCCTCTGTGCCATGTTTGCTGGAACCTACTGGCCAAGCTAAGCCTTCATTCAAGCTGAGAGGCAGAGTGGGAGAGTGAAAAGGTTCCATGGAAAAGCCTGAGGCATAGAGGAGGTGAAACCATGAGATCGCCATTGCAATCTACATGGATGTTCTTCTCTGGCTTATTTGTCTTTAATGGGCAATAGAATTCACAGGTTCTCTCTCATTTCTGCATTTCAGATTTAAACATCTGAGTTCAATTCAGTTCCCTTACACTTTTGGGAAAGATCAAAGGCTGTGAATGTACCATCCCTAGAGACCTCACTGGTAACTGGAATATATGTAAGAGTCTAATCGTAAGCACCCAAATAGAGCCAAATTAAATACCATCCACCTGTGAACTCACCTGCCAGGCCAGTTTTGTGGTCCTGGTCATGTGACCTCCTTGGTCACTTTTAAGTCTGATTTTTAAGTCTATCCACTAGTAACTATTGTATTCCCAATAGTATAGAGTGTGCAGGCAGCTTGACTACATTTATGGAATAGATGACAACCTCTCCACTTCCGGAATTCATTGTGCTCTGTGACAAGTTGAGAGCTTGTAAAGAGGCTTGTTTACTTTTCCAAGTAGAGAATATTCTGAGTTATATTTTGAAAGTTACAGGAAAAAAAATCAGTGGAGGTAAGCACAGCAGAAACACAAAGAAGCATTAAATATAAAGCCTTCATTTTGCTTGATGTTGAGATGGCAGAAGGGCCCTAAGCAGGAAGACAGAGCAGAATTCCTTCCTGGACTTCTCCCCCATCCTATTTCTAAAGCTTACAGAAAGTAGGCAGTGTTTGATTTTCCCAACATACAGCATTGGAGCGCCTGTAATGTCCTTTACCTGCAACCTAGTTTGGGCAACACTGAAAGAGACTAAAAACACCATCTGAAGCCTGTATGAAATTCTGTAGGTTATTTTCTGTTTCACTGAGTAACTCAGATAATACAACTTTGCTGGTCTTGTGTTGCCATGTGAAATGGATGTTTTTGTTTCTGTTAATTGCAAAAAGGGTTACACCTATGTCTACTTGATAGTTCTTCATTTTATTCTCAGTGGATTAAAAGACAGATTGGTTATTTTGATGAGCTGCTGTTTCTCAGTTCTCCACCATTCCCACTAACTATTCTGAAGCAGTGTTGATAGTAAGCTTATTTGCCTAGCTTTTCCTTTAAAATGTGATACTAAATGTCTACCTCTGAGGTACTAAATATCTATCGCTGAGAGCTCTAGGTTTGTCTCCAGCCAGTTAATTTAGGTTTGCCATAAAGAGTTCCAGATGCATAAAGCACTTAATATTGTGAGTAACCTCCTCTCTACCACCGCGTTATGTTGGTGCCAAGACCAAGGTCAGGAGGGAAACTGCAGCTCACTTGGGATGGCAGTGAGTCAGGGGGCTGGATGTTTTAAATACGTTCACCTTTACACTGGTGGCCTAAAAAAACTTGCACATCTTTCAAGATCTGTTTTTAACTGTATAAAATCCCAAATTAAGATTAATCTAAGAATGAAGACACTCATACTGTGGATTAATGCATGAAGGGTATGAGTATGTATTAAATCCTAACCAATTAAACAATGGACTTGCCTGCTTCATATATATCCAACGAGCAGATGTCTACGTATAAAAACTGACAGCATTTCTTAAAGTTAATAAACTTTGAATTGAATCTTTGAGTTGAATAAAATTATCAGATGAACAAGAGTTGAACATTAGCACACTATAGGAAGTACATGAAAACATTAAGGTGATGCTATTATTCCAAAGATATGTGACTGCCAGAATGGTGTCAACATAACCACAGAAAAACAACCCCAAGGAGCCTATTCCACAGGAATCAGGAAGAGCATTCTAAACTTCTCATTGCATGATAATCATGCTGGGGAAAGTAAGCTAACCTCTCTTTCAATTCTGAGCACACATTTTCTACTGTGAAAATGTTGATACATACACTCATACAGGATTTAGTTAACAGCTAATTTCTGTACCATATAATAACAAATACCAAAAGAAAATTTTCAATAGTAACATTTGGCTTCTTAAACACATATTTTTCTCCTTCTTTTAAAGGTATCTCATCTCTTTCACAGTACCCATTAAGATTCCCAGGACTTGTCTTAAAAGATTTTAGAACTTTTAGCTCAAGTGAACCCCAAACAAGATTTATCTGTAATTCTTCAACTGGTGTTGTGCGTTATCAGCCATGTTTTCTTTGGAAATGTTTGTGTTTTGGTTTGAAAGAAAGATATACAAGTTTGGAGTAGGTCTGACTACTCATGTCATTTATATGAGGTGGTCTTTTCATTGTGTTGGAAAAGACTGCACATTTGGGGACATATGTTTAAGAGTTTGAAGTTGCTTTCCTTTTACTTTTTGGGTCAAAGCCTAACCTAAATGTATTACCAGGACTTCTAATATTCCAGGCCATATATCTTAGAGGGTGTATTATTCCAAGATCTAATCTCCTTTCAGTAGGAAAATGCACTCAAGTCAATGACTAAATGTTTAGGACCAATTTATAGTCTGGTTTGTCCCATAAACCAGTTTGTTGGAATAAAAGATGGTTGGAAATGTGTTTTGGTGGGAATCTAAATTTTAGAGGTTCTATGTATTTAAAAAACTCTTACCTGGTTTTCTCAACAGGCCTTCTGAAATTTTTATTTCCCTTCATTTTTAATATATTCACTCAATAAATAATTATTGAACTTCCACTATTTACTAGGCAAGTTTGTGGGTATAACTAAGGATAGAAATCCCAAGGTACGATATGCTGCTCTCAGGAATTTAACAAATTGTTAATTTAGCACTGACTTTCTACTGATCCTACTGCAAGGTACTCTAAGAAATAAGAGAGTTTCCTTAGTTTTATAAGTAATACATCCATAGATTTGGAGGTCTTTGTTATTTTTATATTTATTCCTATTTTATTCTGATAGCACCATTTCACATTTGGAAATCCTTAATTTTCCTAATTAAGTTATGACATTCCCTTTCTTTTACCTTTACATTGTTTAGTACAGAGCAGACATCTAAAAGTTTGACAAAAGCCTGGCACGGTCGTGCACCCTATGATCCCAGCACTTGGGAAGCCGAGGCAGTAGGATTGCCATGAGGTAGAGGTCAGCTTGGGCTACAAAGTGGGTTCAAGGTCAGCCTGAACTACATAGCAAAAGCTGGTCTCAAAAAGACCCAAAAAGAGTTAGATGAATGTAACGCACTTCTTTAATGTGTACCTCAAGAAGAAGAAAAAAATATGAAATATTGAGCATGTCTATGAAAGGATAAGGAACCTAATACTTCTAGCACAGAACCAAGATTAGTGGAAGCAATTATGCTTTTTACAGAATTGAGAAAATATTTCAGACTTGGACTGAAGCTGAGCTGGAAGGGATCTTAGAAGAGCTTATCTCTTCTCACTCCCTCTTTGGTGTGACCTCTCCTGTTGTTTTAAATTCCAGCAAGAAAACTTAGCACACTTTTAAGTATGAAAGTACTGTTAACTATACTAACAACATCGTATAACAGGTCTCTAGGACACATTTACATTGCACACTTGAAATTGTACCCACTGAACAGTAACTCCCAGTTCCTCTCCTCCCTGCCCTGAAAGCTTTGCTCCTATTCTGTTGCTGTGTTTTTAACTACTCTAGAGACCTTACAGACCTGAAATCAGGCAGTGTTTGTCCTTTGTAACCGTCTCATTTCACTTGACACAATGTCCTTCAGGTTCATCCATTTTGTTACATATGGCAGGCTTCCTACTGTAAGGCAAAATAATATTTCATTGAAAGTATTTACCATGTTTTCTTAATCCACATATCTATCCATGGATATTTAGGTTGTTTTCACATTTTGTCTCTTATAAATAGTGCTGCAGGGAGCAGGAGTACAGATACATCTTTGGGATTGTCAAGAGGTCAAGTCTTATGGATAAGTTCCCAGAACAGAGATTGTCAGATCGTGGAATAGCTCTGTTTTCAATTTCTTGGGGCCCCCATACTGTTCTCCACACTGCTGTGTTTTCATATCCCTGTGAACATTATGTGAGGATTCCCTTTTCTCCACATCCTTACTAACACTTATATTTTGTCTGTGGAATCATAGCCTTCTGTATGGACATGAGGTGATATCACTGTGGCTTTGCCTCCATTTCTCTGATTAGTGATATGCGTATCTTTTCATATACCTCTTGTGCATTTGGGTGTCTTCTTTAGAGAAACGTCTGCCTGAAAAACTGCCCCATTTTTTATGGGGTTTTATGTAGCTAAATTGAAAGAGTTCACTGTATGTTTTAGACATTATCTGCTGGTCAGATTTGCAATATATGTTCTCCTCTTCTATGTCTTCCCTTTTCACTCTCTTTTTGTTTTCTTTACTGAGCAGAATATTTTTACTTTGATATAGTCCTACTTGTCTATTTTTGCCTATTTTTTTTTATTTTAATAGCCAAGAAATCACTGTTCAATGTCAGGAAGCTTTCTCCTGTTTTTTCTTGTAGAAAATTTATACTTTCAGGTTGTATGTTTGTCTTTAAGTTGTTATGAGTTTTTATATGGTGAAAGATATGAGTCCACTTTTATTCTTTTGTTTATAAATATTGTTTCCCCAGCACCATTTGTTGAGGAGTTGATTAGTTTCTCATCAGATCAGTTAATGTATGTACGTGAGTTTACATTTGGATGTGTATTGTATTCACTGTTCTATATGTAGCTCTTCATATCAGTACCATACTGTTTTAATTACTGTAGCTTCACAAAAGACTTTTAAATCATGAAGTGTGATACCTCTGTGGTTTCATATAAATTTTAGGATTGCTTTTAATACTTGCATTTTTTAATGCCATTGAGATTTTGAGTGAAATTTCACTGGATTTCTGATCTTTGGGGAGCATGCACGTTTTAACAATATGGTCTTCTACAGCATTAATACAGAATCTTTTTCTACTTATTTGTTTCATTTCTAATTTCTTTCACCAGTATTTTGTAGTTTTTCAGTGTGAAAATCTTTTGCCTACTTAATTTGCTATGTATTTTATTTTTGATAATATAGAGCTATTATCTTAGTTATCTTTCTGTATAATAAATTGTTGGTATATAGAAACAACTAGCTTTATGTTAATTTTATTTCCTGAAATTTTATTGAAATTTTTTTATTAGTTCTGGCAGTTTTTTGAGGTCTTTTTAGGGTTCTTTACCTATAGTATCATGCCATCTACAAATGATAATTTTATTTCTTCCTCTGCTTCAGATGCTTTTAACCTCTTCTTGCCAGTTGCACTATGGGCTGTCTGAACAGCGGTGACATGAGGGGCCGCCCTTCCTTGCTCCCGAGCTCAGAGGAAATGAGGAAGTGTGAGTGTCATGAGCATGATGTTCACTATGGGCTTTTCACATATGCTTTTTTGAGGAAATTTCTTTCTATTTCTGATGTTTTCCTTTTTTAGTATGAAAGGCATTGAATTTTGCTAAATGCTTTTTCTGTATCTATTGGCATGTGGATTGGATCTGTCCTTCTGTCATGGAAGTAGTGCTGATCCTAGCTGTACTCTCGGAAAGCTTTTTAAAAATACAATATCTGGGCCCCACCACAAACCAATTAAATTAAAAGCTCTGTCAGTTAAATCTTGTCATCAGAAATTGTTTAAAAGATTTGTAGTGTGATCCAGAGCTAGAGCCACTACTCTGTTGAAAGGGATAATGGAAACATGGTGAGGATCATCTCCAGATACCTGGGAATGGAAACGCGATAATGAAGAAAATCAGGAATCTCTGAGAGAGACTTCTCTCATGAAGATCTTCACTCAGGTTCCTATGAAATGATCCTGCTTTCCATGCAGGAAAGAAACCATGGGTGCTAGCATTGAGCAATGCAAAACTGGTGATTGTCCGTATTCTAAGATAAGCTGCTTTTCTGGGTAGGATTTTTAGTTAGTTGTTTAGTAGTAGTCAAGATCAGGTTTGCCTCAAGTGATGAATGTACTAAGTGATGTTTGAGAATTTCTCTCATCCCATAATAACACAAAGCCTATAAACATGGCGTTTGAAGTTTCCAGGTTGTTATTCACTGACCAGGTTAATAGCTCAGTGATTTCTGGGTGACTTGAGCAAATTCTGAGACTCTTCTTGAGAATTACTAATCTTCCACCCATAGAGTCTAATTTTCTACCTTCAATTCAGCTTGCATCCCATGAACATTCCCCACTCTCCATAGCCAGAATAGGGCAAGCTTTGTAATATTTCCTCAATTCTATTGTTTCCTCCTTATGGGCCAAATTTTTAGAAATTAGAAAAGAAGAATTCTATTAGCAAAGTGAATAAAGACATTGGAAATTAAGAGCGAGAACAGAGATGTAAGAATCACGTATGTTGAGGAAAGGATGCAACACCCAGAGGCAGACAGAATAACTGTAGGACCCCAGGGACGTCAGACTCAAGCACATCAAGCCATGACTATGTATACCAGTTTCAAATAGCTGCAGGCCCAGGCGCCACTTTGGGCTTCAGATAAGACTCCTGGCAATCCTTTCCTGGTGGAAGAAAGCCACATGCCATGGGGACCAGAACTTCTGACAGTGAGTTTCAATGCGTCTGAGAGAAGTTTTAGCCTACTTTGTGGATAACCCTCCCCGTTTTAAAAAATTAAATTACTGATTTTAAATCATGGCCTTAGTATTTTCTGGCAGTATGACATTGCATTTTAATTTCTCTGCATTTTTTCTGTCTTGTGGTTCTTGGGATCGAACCCAGGGCCTTGTACATGCAAGGCACAAGTGCTAACACTAGGCCACATCCTAATTTCTCTGGAATTTAGTTAGCTCACCTCCTAATGTGCAGGGCTTAGAACAGAATAACAATTCAAGAACTACTGGTGAATGAATAGCCAAGGTTCCCTTTACTGCCAAAACTGAAATGTTTGACCCTGGAAAGCAGTTTCTCTTCAAGGTATTCAGTCAAAGCCCATTTTCTTGCTAAATGGGAGGTAGGAAAAGAGTAAAATTGCTCATAGCATACACGATTTTAAAGAAAAATGTTGTGATTCTCCAGGACCACATTCAGCAGTAGACATTTGGGTGATGTGGAAGGACTAGGGAACTGTCGTCTGTAGCCGAGTTAATTCATAAATTCCCAATTCAAAGGTTGTGTCTGGCAGGGCTGTTAGAGCCCTAGAGTTTCACAATGTGCATTTTGCTCGCAGGGACGATGGGAGAGTTGGACTTGTTGCTGAAGCACATTTGTTTCTATGCTCATTCTTCCCCGGTTTTGGCCACTGAGCAAATATAAGATCATTTGCAAACTTATGGCGTGTGCATATGTATTATAAAGTGCACGTCCTGCCTGATAAGGGGTCCTCCAGCCAGAGGCAGCAGTCCCCGGCTCCACCCAGTCAGCCTTCAGAGGGAGCAAATGCGTTGCAGTGACAAACACACTTAGAGTAGATCTATGAAGACAAACAGTCCATAGAAAAGAACCAAGTATTTCTTCCCTTTACTACTTAGTTTCATTTTAAACTTCTCATCTTTACTATATTATAGAAAGAATTTAATTAAGTTTTCGAATTCAAAACTTAGAATAAATATGAGGCCAACAGATTCTTGCGGAATCCCGATAGTGTTCCTTTTCCGTACTCCTCCCCTCTTCCTGTAGCCCCCTCCTTTTTTCCTTCTTCCTTGTGTTCTTCCCTCCCTTCTTCTCATGAAATGCTCATAGAAACGGTGCTCCTGGCGCCGTGCCTCAGAGCTCAAACACCTAGACTGTGGGGAAGAAAGCAATCGAGACAAAATAAGATTTTCTAAAAATAAAAAGAGGCCTCGGTGACCATAGAACTGTGTCCTGGTCCTTTGAAGTGCTGGGCACTTGTGCGATGCCCCTCCGAGTTACTGAGTGCCCCTCCAGCGGTACCCCTCTGCCTCCCCAGCCTATGCTTGCTAGATGTTTTGATTGTACCACTTGAGTAAACTAGGCAATCTGGCTGTATTATAATTACTGTAAGGCACTAAACTTGACAGTGTGGGCACAAGTTTTATCTTGCTGTTACTTTTGCCTTCATGCTCTCTATATAGTAGATACCCAGAAAATTTTGGATGAATTTACTAAAATTGCACATGGAACAAGGAGCCTATCCTAACTGCATGAGACACGGGAGTAGGAAGGGAGGGCTGATTCTTGAACTCTTTCCCTATTCAGTTACTATGTCCCACATGGAACATCCTGCGTAGTACATCTTCTCTAAGTTATTTCTCTGCCATTTCTCTCTCCCTTTTTCAGAGTCTTTCTCTAGTTACTATCCAAACTGTACTCACTAGCTGTTGACTCAGCATTTTCATGTATGTTCTATTCTAATTAATGTAGGGTTCGTCCAACTAAATTATAGCTTTGCAAGAGTCAGAGGATGCCATCATTCTTGTTTCTCTCACAATGTCTTGGTTCAGATTGGTAGATTGGATACTCAGTAAATGTGTTAAGTGACTCGTAAATCAGAAAGCTTTACACAGAAGCTTGTTAACCAGGAAGCACGGCCCAGGGGCTCACTTTTACTGTGGAAGAACCTGGTCTATGCTGTTTCACTAGATGGTCTCAACAGTGTGCTCAGAATAGTTTCTGGTTCCATTAGAAGCCAGGCATGATCATTATGGTTTACAATGTTATGGTTCTTGCAATTTCTTCTTTTGATTACGTATATATATTTCCCATCTTCGTGGCCCCGCCCATGTTTGCGGACACTTGATGCTTTGTTGCTGCACGTCTTTCTTTGAAGAACAGGCAGAAATATGTAAAATCACGCTTGTTTGGAAAAAACCTGGCAATGATTTTTTTGTTGTTGTAATTTAGAACATACCAAGCACTTATAATAGCAAATTTTAAATTTAGAAGACAAACTCCAGAATTCAATCTATAATATTCTCCTGTGGGTCTACATTTTACTTTAACAGCTTTGAGGCCTCTGAACTGTTGTTCAAGACTCTGTGAAAGTCCAGAGACCCTTTGCTAATTCCCTCTGGTTGAAAGGAGATCAAACATCCAGAAGGGGGGTTGTCTTACAGTGTTTTTCCCGACCCTGCATAATTTCCATTTTTATCAAATTCGGTCTCCACACTAGGCTTTAGGAACTCTCTGGGTAAAAAGGCCAGGGTCTCCGATTCGGCACTGCATTCAGTACATTTTTATAATGAGAGATTCTTATAGAGCAGACGTGTTGAAATATAAAACTTAGGTCATAACAATGCTCTCTACGCCAAAGAAATACTTTTTAAGTTTAGTCCACAATTTGCAGCCCTGTTTTTTAATCTGGGCCTCCGTTATCCCCTACTCAGTTTAAAACTGCTTTGAAAATTCAGCATTAAGGCTGGCTCTTCTTCGGGCTCCTTAGGCTACTTCGGAGCCTCTCGAAGGTTCTGAACAGTTGATGTGACCCAGGGCAGGGTTTGTTCCCAGTCAGCGCACCTCCTGAAGCACGCCTGGCCGTGGGCCTCTGTGTTTTTTGTTGTATTATTACAACAGAAAGCATTTTCGAAAGCTACATTTGTCAAGTTGTCATAATAGATTGGATTGCATATCTATCTATTTAGAAAAAAATAAATCTCTCCCTTAGCCCTAATCTGTTTGAGTTGTGTGATGTGTTGTATGCAGAAGAAGCAGTGGAAAACAAATAGACATCCTGCGTGGGATTCAGGGACCCTTCCTCCAAACCTGAAGAGAAAGAGATGTTTTTATGCATGCTTTTGAAAGTCCCAAAGCACCAAGGTCCTCTGTCTCCTCAGTTTAAGGCTACTTTTCTACTGAGGGCTGTGTGTATTGACAATGCTTTATGTTTGTGGCTTTGTCCAGTGAGGGAAAGGGTATGTCGAATGGGGAAAAAATGAGCACTTAAGTTTAATTACAAAGAGGGTCAAAGACACCTTTTACTACTGAAGCTCAGTTCCTCATAGGCAAGTGTTACCAGATTAGGCATTATCTGTAGACAATTTTGTAAGCATGTCTCTTGCTATTTGAGGTAGTGGTGGTGTGGAAGTACAGTGTAGAAGGAGAGGTGAGAGCAAAATCATTTTCCAGGCTAAACAGACATTCGTTAGCATTTGTGAAAACTAATTCAAGTCTACTTATATTAGTAGAGTGCTCACTACAGGGTCATGCTAGAACATGTTCAATTATTTAGAGACATTAGGAGTAAAGATAGAACATAGTCTGGAGATCCTTTTGAAGAAGATACAGTACTGACCTGGTTCCTTTTCCTGGGACCCAATGCCCTGCAAATAACATTTCCACATAAACAAGACTTTTAGGACACATGAATCAGAGTTAACTGTTAACTACTCTAAGTATGAAGTAACATATCCAACATGAAGGGAATGGTTTCTAAGCACAAAAGTTAAACAGAGTGAAGGGAAAGGTTACAGTGTGAGACCCGAGGGAGCCTGGAGGGTGGCATGCGGTTAAATTCCACTTTCTCTTCTAGGCAAGATAAGAC
This sequence comes from Dinomys branickii, assembly GCA_004027595.1. Lineage (NCBI taxonomy): Eukaryota > Metazoa > Chordata > Mammalia > Rodentia > Dinomyidae > Dinomys > Dinomys branickii. The sequence continues at coordinate 110,970 of PVLD010004087.1, forward strand.
TGCACCTACCCCATCCGTCACGCACAAACTCCAGCTTTATGCCCAGCTTTTCTGCATTCATCTCGAACGATAGACAATGACAGTGAACATCTGAGTATAACTTTGTACTCAGGGCCGAGAGTTTGTAGAGCTCTTACTGTAGGGCTCATTTGATTAGTGTCAACTGTTATTCCCAAAGAAACCCCTTACAGTGGTATGTCTGCAGCAGATGAAAAGAACCTGCCATACACTTACACCTGTTTCTCTCAGGTATTCTCAAAATCTGGCATTCCTTGTAAGGTCTCTGTAAAAGCCCCAAAATGTTGAAGTGTTTCAACTGACTTCTTGAGAGAAACCTCCTACTACACTGCAGTGCATGCTTGGTGTAAAGAAAGGACAGTGATCCAGAATCAGGTGACATAGACCCCTGCTGTGCCTACAAATCTGTGTGTATTGTGGAACTATGGTCATTTTGGTTCCACAGTCTAAGTGGCTCAGAGTCCCTCTCTTTTGAATTGTTGACATGGTTTTATGTCTGTTCTCTTAAAAATAGCCTATAGTTTCCTTTTGAATAACTGAAAGAAGAGATTTGTAAGCAGATGGGCCTGTTCTGTTTTAAAGTCTTCGCCTAAGAGTCCACATTTTAAGGCAGTTGGAATTCAGGGAAATAAAGGGACTTGTTTTTACTCAGCAGCACTCCATACTGTTTAGAAGTCGCAGGCAAAGCCTCAGTTTCAAGAACCTAAAACAAATGCAGTTGTTCTGCGGGACGCAGTCACCAGATCTTCTTGAGACTACTCCCTGACATGAGGTATAAGTCTCACAGTGTCACTAGAATGATCTGTTTGCAGAGAGAAGCGGTAAGAAAAATTGTAAGGCAAAGAGATAAATCAATACACCTCCCTTCCTGAGGGACTTACATGAGCAGAGAGGAAAAAGAAAGAAGAGGCCAACAAGTTGCTGTGAAGGCTTCAAAGGCAGAGTTTCCATAGTAATTCCTTTCTTCTAAGTTTACTAAATTACGATAATTTAGATTCAGATAAAATCAGAATTGTAAGACCTTCAAGAGTCTCAATGGTTCCTTATATGTAAACCAGAGACAAAGTGTGCCTGAAGTCTATAATAATCTCATTATAAGTGAATTAAAGTCTGACTAATTCACAAATAGCAGGTTATTACTGAGATGATTTTCATTTTGCGGAGAAAAGAAAGTAAATCCAAATGAAATGATTGGCTAGGGGTAAAGTATTGAAATAAACAAATGAGGAATTTTCTGGACAAATTTAGGTTGGAGTGTATCCTAATATTTATATTGTTTTTTCAGGCTTTAGTCAGTTTCTGAGTCCATAACTGAAAGGTACTTAACTCACAAACCTCCTGTCCCTCTCTTATAGGGTGTGTGTGTGGGGGGAGGATATACATTGACTTCAATCCTGCATATCCAAGGTCTACTACTCTCCATGATATCTGGGATTAAAGTTTCTAATGTTTGTTTTCTTCTCCAGAGGTGGATTTTAATTTATTTAAATTAATGGAACCCACTCAGCTGTTTAACATTAATAAGATTTAAAAATAAACAAGAAAGAAAGATAATTTTTTTTTTTACTAATTAATGATCAGATGAGGCTTTTGTGGCTAGATCTACATATTGCTTGGATGAAGAGATTCACGCTTGGCAGCAATTAAATCCTTGAGATGGAATAGTCACTGTGCTGTTAATGAACAATTTATTTTGAAATTTAACGAATTCAGTTTTTTGATGAGTTTTCCCTGCACTGAAGTCCTTTCACATTGCATCTCGCTAATGTGTGTTTCTCTTGGAGAGGTGCCAGAGTGTGTCTAGGGTTGCCTTACTGGAAGTGGACTTACCAGAATTGAGAAGCAGCTGATAAACTGATATAGTATCAATAAGACACTAAGCCCCAGGCCAACTCTTTGCTCAACTTCCCAGATTTTTAAGCTAATGTTAGTATATTGCATGTCAAATCTTATCTTTTTATTGATTTATAAACATTGGAATTAATCAACCCCAGCCTCCAAAGCCCCAGCGTCCTCTTTTCCGTATATATAGCTTTGAGCCTCATTTTCTTTCTTGGCCTCACTTTTCCTCATCTATTAAATGGGGGTATGACAACCCTCCAGAGTTCTTGGAAGGTTGGAGATAATGTCCCAGTGGTGGCCTCGGGATTTACAGAAGGCTCTGGATACATAGAGAGGACAGTACTTCCATCATTAGCCACATGTGATGATGTCTCCCAACAATGAGCACCTTTCAGGACTTAAGCATTACACTTTGACATCAGATCTCAGATAAAGTAAGCTCTCAGTAATGTGATAGAGTAAAGGGAAGATAATGTAGGGGCATAAATTATATGCAGATCAATATTAAGCACTGGATAACTGGAGGGTATACTTTCAAACATAGACAAGTGTTTTTTTGGGTTTTTTTTTTCCTAAATAAGGAAATTTTAAGTCAACGTTCTACATTTTATGCTGTTATCTCCTATTTCCAATGATACTTGTAGAATCTGTGTAATCTGTGTAATCACAGATTACATATAAAATATGGGAGAAAGTTCATTTAATTTTTTTTTTTTTTTGAGGCAGGGTCTCGTGATGCAGTTCAGGCTGGCCTGGAGCTCACTTTGTAGCCAGGGCTGGCCTTGAACTCACAATGATCCTCTTGCCTCAACCTCCCCTGAGTTCTGGGATTACAGGTGCGCACCACCATGCCCTGCTTTCATTTAAACTATTGAAGGGGATGTTTTTCTGTTTTCTTTTGTAAGTAATGTCTCCATAATAACCCATTGTCATTTAACGGCACTTTAGCACATTATTACAGCTGTTGATCACAACTGTGTGCACTGCTGGTCCTATAACCACATTGCAGCTGAGGAAACAAAGCCCTCGGAAAGAGCTAGAGACTTCTGCAAAAAGAGGGGAGTCCATAACCCAGTCCTCCAAACTACTCATTCAGAATTTTTTCCATTTTTCCTTTCATGGATATGAATTTAGAAAAAGAAAACAGAAAGAAGGTGGGAAACAGAATAGTATTATCTCAGCAATTAACACCAGTGTTCATTTCTTAAAGCAAAAATCATTGTATCTTTTCTGTTTAAAACCTTCAGGAGTTCCCCTTTGCCTATTATATATTCTCTGTACTGTATCTCTGTATAAACCAGCAATTCCAAAAGAAAGAGAACTGCTCAGAACTTACAAGCATATCAAACCCTTTCATGCCTCCATGTCTTTCTTAGTTTCTTCTCCATATCTTATACTCATCTCAATATTTATATTTTTATATCTATTATGCACACACTTAATATATCAAATGCTTACTATGTACTAGGCACTATATGATGTAATTCACAACTATTAATTAACCTAATCTTCATAATAATCTTAGGAAGTAAATATTATCCCATTCTGCAAATAAAAAGGTGTGCAAACTGAGATGTAGAGCCATGAGTTCAAAAAGAGGAGTTTAGTTTCAAAGAGATCATTCTTAACCACTGCGCTGTGTTAGTTAGGTCCACCAGCAATCTCACAGTTGAAAAGTCTATCATATTCAGTAAATACTAGTGTCTCTATAGCATGCTACCAAAGGCCTCACAGTTGTACAATTCATTACTCTGTGAATTTACCAGAATCTAAAGCCTGACTCATATTTTCAGACTGAGAAACTTGATATTTTTCAGCAGTAACACAAAGCACAGATTATTCTTTGTGGGGGCGACTCACGACGAGTTGGCCTAGGAGACAAATGTTTCAATCTGGGGTGTTTGTTTGTTGATTCACAGCAAGGAATAGAATCGTCCATCATGTGGACCAGCATCCTCAGGTCAGCGTGTCCAGCACTGTGCCTCTTGACAATTAGGAAAACACAGATTGTTGTGGCAAGCAGCGTGGGCAGTATGGAATAGGAAGAATATTTCTCAGCTAAGTGGAGCATTTTTTAGACTCATCTAGGTTAGCATGCCTCATCTATTATCAAGACAGCAAAACTTTTCCACTGGGACACAAAGTTCACTGCCCTTTTGTTTAAGGTGCTGCATTAGGCATTAACAGCTATGTGAGTGGCCCATTCTTTTCTAATTTTAATGCGAGTAGTATAATCAAATCCTTAGACCTAACTTAGCCATTGTGCAGTTGTGTTTTCAGGTGATATTTTTTGGTCAATATTCTCAAGATATAGCATCCTTACCATGTCATTTTTTAACACTGATTGTGATAATGATTAATTTCCTTCAAAGCAAAGCCCACATTGTATTCACTAGTCTTTGTACTTTCCACAGTAAGTTTACTGCCCAGCATGGGACAAGAGCTTGATGGGTGTTTGTTGAACCAAAAAAAAATGAACTAAGAGGCATTAAAGCATTATGATTACAAGTGTAAGCTCTGCAGCCTGATGACCTAGTTCCTTTTTTTTTCCGAGTTTCACCTCAGCGCTACAACCGAATGGTTGGGCGGTTTGGACACAATATGTAACCACCTCAGTGTTCTCATCAGCAAAATGGGTACAGCGTATCTTCCCTCTCAGGGTTTTTGAGAAGACTGAATAAATTAATACACAAAACAAACTTACAGTTGCCCCTAGGATTCCATCACTGTTGGCGCTTAGTATATTTGGTCTCTCAGAGTCCCACAATAGTTTTACTTGTTTTTTTGGAAAATGTGATTTAATTTCAAAAAAGTAAAATTTCTAAAGAGTAAAAAGTTTTATTTGCAACTTCTTTATTCATGAATTACCATCCCTGGATGTTTTATCAACACTAATTGTTTTTGTCCATAAGAATTCGGTAAAACGGAAACCCCTGTGGAGTGCCAGTGGGGATATAAAGTGTCGCAACCTCCGTGAGATCCAATTTGGCAGTAGTTTCCACGTGTCTTACAAAAATTAATCCCCTGTAGTGTAACAACTCCCCTTCTAGAAATTTATCTATTTTAAACCTACAGAAACTTGGATAAAACGTATATACAGTGATGGTTTATTACACTCTGATTTATCAAATTCTACAAAAATTACTCAAATGACAAGTAATAGAAGAATGATTACACAAATCTGTTGTGCTGCTTGATGGAATATCATATGGTTCTCAGTGTAGTACCTTGCAAGTTTATTGAGTAGCCTGGGAAAACATTTCCGAAACATTTGAAGAGGAGAAGAGAACAAACTGCAGAACTGTATGAACGAAGCGATCTCCTCTGCATGAGGGAGGAGTGAGTGATCATCATAGCAGCGGTTATCTTTACAGGAGACGGCCTCCAGGGACATTTTTTTTTTCTTTTTGGCAATCTGTCTTTTTCAGAACCTCTATAATGAATGTATATATTTTAGAAATAAAAGTAATTGTTCAAGAACTTGATCTTTCATACCCTTAAAGGACATGTTGAATATTATGTCCAATTTTTACCATATTCAAAATTTAAGATTTTTTTCACTGAAATATCTCTTTGGTTTTATATTAGAAATAATTAAGAAAACAGGATTCATTAAACATAAATATTTTTCAGAAAACCTTGCTCTAATACTTATTTGATTTATCATATAGCTGTAGTTATTTTAAATTTTTTGAAGCAGGATGAATGCTTCAGTTCATCCCTCATAGAGGAATTCATTTTTCATATGGAACTTCTCTAGATATACTGTTTATCATTTAATAGGGACAACTATAAGAACCTACTTAGAATTGTTTCTTATCATAATTGAAAATTTGAGCCTTTCATAGGTAGTAATGAGAGTTCTTTTTTCTTTTTGTGACCTAGGAGCTGTGAAGGAAGAAATATCAGATATAGAACGTGCAGTAATGTGGTAAGTATGAGGGTCTCCGCCCGTAATGATGTACTTTGTAAGCCTTGGAAAGCCTTAAGAAATTATATCTATCATGAGCAGGAATTTCCCTGAGTTACTTGTCTCCTGTTCTCTTAGTTATACTGTCATTCTAATGCTCCTCAGTATAAACTTTTAATAGATTGACGCTGATTAGACTGTTTCAAGGGCTCTGCATTTCCCCTCTGCTCTCTGTCTTCTCACATGGAGGTCTCATAAGAAGTAGGAGGAAGGACAAAAGAGAAGAATACTCGAAGCATCATGAAATAAATGCCAGTTAATCACACTGAGATTTAACAGACACATTCATGTTCAGCTGAACCTGTGGTCACTGTCTTAAAACATCTGCCATATATAAGGGGTATAGAGAGGGAAGATAGACGTGTACCGCAACCATATTCCAGGGTAAAGTATGACAAATGCCACTAGAAAGGAACAAAGTTGTTCTAGATTAAAACAGAGAAATCTGAAGGCTGTTGAAAGGGAAAGGTCATTTTAGAAGGGGTTTAGGGGGCTAGACTGGCCCATCTTAGCTGTGAGGGGAGAATTGATCCAAATGGTGGAGACAGGGTAGGCAACTTTGGAAGCAGGAATGTTTAGATATGTTCAGAACACTAACTTCAGTAAATTGTGCACAGCAAAATACAAGAACTGAAAAATATTTTAAAGTTATATGAGGTGTGATCAAAATATATGTGTTAAATTTTTTAAATGATTTATTACAGTGAAAGACGCAGTGCCCTTAGCCCCTCAAAATACTCCTCCCTACTTTGAACATTGTTATGCCATTGTTCTTGGCATTTTCTGAAGCAGTTCTGGAAGTTGTCTTCAGTGAGCACTTTCTAAGACGTGGCCATAAAGACAGTGACCGCTGCTGCCACGCACTATCCAACAGAAAGGCAGGCTTGTAAAAACACCGTGGCGTGTCCTCACCCACCTCAGTCACTGGATCTGACACTGTGCAACTCCCAGTTCTTCCCCACGGTCAAAATGACTGCAAAAGGTAAACGTTTTGCCCCAGTTCAGGACGGTGAGGCAGCCAGGAGAGTGCCACTAAGGAGAGGACTTCCATAATTGCTTCAGGAAGCAGCAGGAATGATGACATAGTGTGTCTGAAGCAAGGGGGAGGGAGTATTTTGAGAGGGATCAATGGCAATGTGTCTTTAATATTTGTTCGTATTTGTTCGTATTTGTTCATACATTCACTATAACTTTTGATCATACCTCGTAGCAGCATATCGTGAAGAAGTTCGGATAGTCTTCCACGTGTACACTGCTCCTGTGAATAGTGGGAGTTCTTAGAGGCTTGGGAATGAGAATGTGATAAGGAGATTCACTTTAGGAAGGGTCGTTCCATCGCGCTGTGAGGACTGCCCTGGAACAGGGAACAGAGCGCAAGAATTAACGAATGCCTAAACCAGGAGGAAATAGATTCAAGAGGGATCAAAATTTCCGTCACGCTGCGTGGCTTGGCAAGCATTTTAAGTTAGTGATGTGTTTGATCTTTTTGTTCAAGTCGCTCTTTCCTCAATACTTGCATGATGGACATCTTTGTTATTCCAGGCTCAGTTCAAACGCCCCCCCCCAAAGCAGCTTCCTGCACAATATAGCTGTCTTACTGTCCAACCCATCCCTCAAAATATTTATTCCCTCTTTACTTTCTTGACACATTCGTCTAGCAAAAGTTGTCTTATTTGATTATTCTATTTACTGTCTTCCTCCTGTAAAATATAAATTGTCAGAGGGCAACAATGTCCTTACTCTCAGTTACTCTTTTACCCCTAGTACCTGGAATGGTTGCCATTAACATATATTAAGCACACTTTAGATGTTTGCTGAATGCAGAATGAACATTCAGGCTTCTACAAGACTGGTTAATGCCATTATCAGAAATAATGCGCCTGGGAGGAGTTTTTGGAGAATAAAATAATAAATTTGATTTAGGGCCACTCTTGAGTTTGACTTGCAAGCTTATTATAAATGACATATGAAACTAAGCAACGGGTATTTTTATCTAGGAAAGAGGTAAGAGCTTGTGCCTTAGGAGCACAAAGTTTGAAATTCTGGATGCAGTTTTTTAGATAGAGAGTGTATGGAACGATGAGAGAAGGGAACATTGGATTTTTGCTGAATTGCTGCATTCAAGTAGAAACAGAATGTAGGGTCAGATAAGCCACAGAAGATACCATAAAAGAGAGAATTCCTAAAGGATGCTCAGTGGGGAAAAGTGTTGCCAAGCAGTGGAAGATCATAGACACAAGATAATGCATTGCTCATGGCTGCCACGCCCTCCTCTCACAAACCTCACTCCAACTGCTGATAATTTTAAAACTCAAGCAGAGAAAATTCTTCAAAACATGATGTGAACCATTTGTTTTAGAAATGATAGGAAACTTTTCTTCTAAAGAAGTAAAATTTAACACAGTGGTTTTCTTTACTATCCTTTTTATGGTAGCTTTATCTTCAATATCATTCTTTTTATTTCATGCTATGATGTTATAGTCTTTCCCCAAAGACCTTCTCCCTGTGGTTTTCAAATGGTAGGAAGGGCCCTAACTCTTCTGTATTAGATCAGTGCCTGCAGAGTCCTGAGCATGTGTCCGCCTTCCCTGTCCGTAAAGCTCTCAGAACTACGCACAACTTCCTTGCTTTTGTTACGAGCATTTTCATGGACTGACGCAGGCTAAGACTCCGGCCTAATATTACTTAACAATCCATAGCATTACAAGAGCCAAGTCTTTACAGCTTGTAGAATTAAACTGACATTGAATTTTTTATGAGAACCTAGAGTCTTCAAATAATCTGAAGATTTTTTTCTGGCTTGGGGCCATGACAGAAGCAGCAGTGCCAAAAAACAAAAATCTCCTGAAAAAGGATCTTTTCATAATCACATTCCAATTTTTCAAACTAAGAACTTCAGGACAACCCAGTTAAATATTTCCCCTTAGACACTTGACTTGGAAAAACTTGAGTCTCTTAGCTCAGGCTCAGGATCACTCCTTAATTCTGAGACAGTTTCCCAGGACACTGCTGGGCTTCTTGGCCTTCACAGAGCCTCTATTCTATTTTCTGTACCTCAATATTTCTTTGAGTTCTTATTACCCAAGGCACACTGAGGAGTAAAAATATCTCCCCACTTTTCCAATTTGTCTGGCTTTCCTAAATAATCAGCTCATACACTTTTAAAATGTATTGCCAATCATTCTGCAGGTAGACTATTTCAGTACCTGAAAGTCAAGGTTCCCCTAATGCTTACATAGTTCTCAGTCTTGGTTCTCACTCTGTTTCTAGCTGCTCCAAGTAGACTATTTTCATTCCTAAGGACATAGTTCATCTAATCTTTCCCATATTAAAGTTATCTGCTCTTTTGTAAAGTGGCAGAAAGACCTTACCTCTTTGGAAAAAAAAGACTAAGGACACCATTAAGAAAAACATGTATAACAATTAACCCACTCAAGCAGGTCATTTAGTCTTAGAGATTTAACCACAACAGTGAATTCAAGACCTCAGAAGGTCTCTATAGATCACTGCTTAATGTTTACTCAAACTAAACCTCAGATTTGATCCCCTTGCACTTAATTTAACATTTAAACTGACTTCCAAATTATTTAGAGGACTGTTTCATTGCTTACAAACTTTTCACTTCAAGCTTCAAGTTGATTTGGTGGATAGTGACCATAGTTAGCAACATAATGACCCCAAGGTGCTCACAGTAGCTTTTGGTGTTCTTAAATTCTTTCCTAAGATCATATTGCCCCACTGTAGAGTTGTACTGTTCTTAAAACAAAAATATTTACAGAGCAAGACAACTGTTCTCAGCTTTGGATAAATTGGTGAACAAAATCCAGTTCTACTGAAGTTTTCATTCTAATAAATAAAAACAGATTATAAACATGCAAGCAAGTAGTTTGAAAGAAAAATATACCAAGTACTGGCCAGTGCTATGCAGAGAATTATTCACTTCAGATCTGGATAATCCTCTTGAGCAATGATATAGGGGTGGTGGGAAGAAGCCAAAGGTGTGAGCACCCATGACACCCAAGCAATCTGCGTAGAAGGAACAGATCAGGCAAAGACTCTGAGGGGTGCGAGAGCACAAAGAGTGAAGACAGCACCTAGCGAGAGATGGCGAACCTCTTAGAGGCCGGGGGCCAGACTGCAACCCAAAACCACTTTTTTGCCGCCAAGGGCCAACACTGCGATTAAACCTGAATGCTGAGGTTTTAGTTTAGAAAAGCAACTACATCTGAACATCTTCTGTCTTAAAAGAAAAACATAATAACACACATGTCATCGGTTCGCCACTGCTGAGCTGCAGTCTACTGGATAAGGGAATGAATACCAGGAGACAAAAAACAAAATCAGAGATACTTGTAAGGTGCTTAGGCTGTGTCTTAAGTACAAAGTGAATCTCCTGAAATATTTTAAATGGGGAAAGTTGAATCGGACCCACAGCTTAGAAGACAGCTGCATCTCACCCTGGGGAACGGTGGGGAGGCAGCGGGAAAGGCAGAAATGACTGAGAGAGCAGCAGCAGTTCAAGTGAGCGCGGATGCTGCCAGCACTCGAGAGCGGCGCTGGCAGGAAGAGCTGGGGGGAACCTCAGAGATGAAGTATCCTCTCCTGAGCCGCTGCACCTCATCCTCATTTCCATCCAGCTCACTGTCACGGTTTCCAGTCTCCTGTGCGCCATTCTAACAGAACACAAAGGCAGCAGCTATTACGGCCAGCAAGAACAGAATGGTTCTGGCAAGTGTATGACTCACTGTGGCCATCGGGTTTTATACCCAGTGAGAGCGTTGGGCTGAGTAACCTCAAAGGTCCCTTCTAGCTCTCACATTGTACAGTTCTTTAAAAATATACCTGATTTATAGAGGATCTGGGTCTGAATACAGATCAAAAAAGATATCTCTGTTAGTGTAATGACCAGAAATACTGTAGTAAAAGGATTTATAACTGGCAACAAAGTAGAGTCGGAATGAGGAGGGCCACTATGAACAGCAGAAGCCAAGTACACATCTTGCCTCCATACTGCTGGAACGGACCATTTATCTTGACCGGTAACTTTTATCTTCAAAGCTGTGCAAATCCATGGTACACATACAGTGGTTCAAGTGCTTATTAAAACAAAGTCCTGCTTGGCCACTATGTCCATTTTTCTCACTGGTTATTTGGACAATACAAAGTCAGACAACATGTGCTAGTTTATGTCAAGAGTCAAACAGCAACATGTAAAAGAATGCTGACTCTGCCACACATCTCCCTTGGTCGTCATATGAAAAAAACATTTGGAACAACATTCGAAACAGCCGCACACCCCCACAGTATACACACGCGCTCTGCTAAATAGTGACGACTACAGGAGAAAGTCAATGAGCCTGTACACTGGGCCATCTTAGCCAATAGTCCAGTTCCTGTTCTACTAGCTAAAAAATAAAACATGATATCACCTGTCAGGGCCATGTGCTTGTTTGCTTGATCATTAGTTCATTCCCTTGTTTCATCATTTGTTTAACCGACAGATAAAGGATGGAGTCCCCAACTCTTAGTCTGCCCTTCCAAAGACAGGAGGCATAGCTATCAATAAAAAGGCTCCCTGTCCTTGAGGAAATCAGAGACTGATGGAAAAGACAAATCCACAGACACATAATGAAGTAAATTATGATATGCACCATTTTCTTAGTTACTTTCTCACTGTTGAAATGAAATACCTAATACCCACAAGTTAGAGGACAGATTTATTTTGGCTCACAGTTTGTAGAGGTTTCAGTTTACAGTTGACCGATCCCAAGGCAGGGCAGCATGGCAGAGGGGCACAGCAGAGGAAGCATTTCATGGTGTGGCAGGCAGAAGGCAGAAGGCTTCTCCTTCCCTCTCCCTTTTTATTCCATCCGTGCTGCAAGCCTATTGGATGATGCCACCACACCAAGGATGGGTCTTATTTCTTCAGTAAATCTCTCATCCACACCCAGCACTATGCTAAACCAATTAGTGGGCTGTTCGAGTCTCACACATCTGTGACCCAATCACTTCATAAAGCCCCCACCTATGAGCATTTGAGGTTTGTGGGGGGATCTAGACATGAGCCACGGCAACCATCAATGTGGACATGAGTGCAGAGTGCTGAGAAGTCACAGCAGGACCTGGTTCTGGCACCACTGGACATCTGATGGCTGGCACTAAGTGTCTGTCACCATGCTCCTGAAGCTGTGCACCAAGAAACACAGCAGACTCACAGGATGTCTTACATAGTCAAGAAAATCTCAAGGGATACCTGTTAAATACTGTACAAGCTACAAGACCATGCTGCATTCTTTCCTATGACATCTCATCTTCACAGAGTTGAGTTTGCTTTGATATAAAGCAAGAACTGTGAGGTCATCAACACGAGATGGGGAATTACAGTGGCATGGTCCAATCCGATTTTAGGGGTGAGAAATGGTGCCATGTCCAACAGATACACACATTCCACTAGTAACGAAAGATTGTTAATGTAATTTATGAATGAAATAAGACATTATTTTTTGAGGTTATACACATTGCTTTTTCAAACACATTCTAAATTGTTAGGACACAAATGCAATGCATATTCAGTTGTTTGGTCCTACCTGCTTAATAAATAGTACTCATTTAGCCTGGGGGGCCATTAAAAAGTCACCAAGACAATAATGGTGACATGAATAAAATTTGGAAATCTCTGATCTAAAGTATCACAGACATTCAATACATATGATGAATGAGTGGCTGACATCCTAATAAGGTGATATTTGAGCTGAGCCTTGAAATATGAGGGGTTTTTTTCACACTACAATGAAAGAAAGTATTTTGAGAAATGAGAGTGGACTTCTCTTACTTTCTGTTCAGGCCATTCATACAAGGGAGAGTGTCCTCACCATGGAGTGTCCCCTGGCCTTGCTCCCGGAGACAAGGGCTTTGTGTGGAAGGAAGCACGGCTTCAGAAAACAGAGCGGCAGGCACTCACACCCTTTCCGTGCACTTCTCCTCTGCAGCAACAAGGCTCGCTAGTCTCAGACAAAACATGAAAAGGCAGCAGACAGGTCTCTTAACTTCAAGCAGAAAGTCTGCTATGCAGGGAAGAAGTTCTGAGTGAAAGATGGTTGATTTCTTCTCAACAAATGTTCAGAATCCTCCACCTCCTAGAGGGTTCTGAGGCTCCTGGGAACCCTGGCCAGCTCTCCTGGGGGTGGCTTATGTACCCAGTATTGGACCAAGGTGATGTGCTCCTCAATAGACCCATTCGTGGTACACCCTCCTTTTCCTGTTCAGGGAAAAACGGGAATTTTCCTTGTACTTCAGAGTAAGATGTTGCTCTCATTTAAATTCTGTTAGAATGTATCTTCTCCCGGCAGCTTTAAGATCCCATTTGTGCACTGATAGAACAAAATCAGGACCATGCTCGCCTATGCTTTATAGATTCCATGTGCACTTTCCCTTTGGTCAGGCTCTGGCAGGCTGGGGAGACCTTTGGATGGGAGCAGGCCAAGAGTGCTCTGAAAGGTACGTCCTCGGCCTTCAACCCTGTGGACACTGCGGACAGAGAGCAGCACTGTGTGGCAGAAGCAACATGGCCTTGCCTAAGTCTGAGGATGCCACTTACTAGTTACATGCTTGAAATGAATGTTCCAGCCTTTTTCAATCTCAGTGTTCTTACTGATAAAAAACACCTTTAAAATAGCTACGAAGAACATGAATACCATATGTGTGTTAGTTGGAAAAACAAATGCAAGGGACTGATTAAATAAATTGTGGTACAATGATACCACAGAACAACACTGTATAATCACTACAAAAGAACAAGGAACAGCTGAAGATGTAGCTCAGTGACAGAGCATTGGCCTAGCATGTGTGAAGTCCTGGTTCAATCCCCAACACTGCACACCCCCACACCCACATGTACACCTACACTCACACACAAAGAATAAGGTGGGGGGTGGGTCTATGTGTACCAAATTATGAAGTTCTGCCAAGTTGCCTTGTTAAACAAAAAGTGAATTGTGCAGTAATATCTATAATAACCTCAGCTTTCAGAAATCTCTAAAGCAAATCATTTCTGGGTATGTGACACGGACCTCAGGTCTTGAAGGGTATGCATCAAGCTGAGCACAGTGATTACCTAACCTAGAACAGGGGCCCCTGTGCAGCTGCATGACAGAGGAGGAATGTCGCTTTCTATTTCATACACCATTATAGTATTTTAAGTTTTGGACAATTAGTACATACTCCTGCATTAGTACAGTTTTTAAATAAAATATAAAAACTAAAATGAGGTTGGGAGAAAGTATTGTTACAGTATTCAATGACCTTTATATTTCTTTTGGAAGCACTGAAAAGCCCCACCTCATGGATTTTTCTAAGGAAGACAAGAGAAAATATCTAGAAAGCATTTGGCATGCTGTTGGATTTAGTCATTGTCGGCTCTGTACTTTCCTACCTGTTGTGGTTTGAGTTATAGTCTAACTCCCAGTAGTAAAGATGTGACTGTATTTGGAGACAAGGCTTTTGCAAAGGTGATCAATTTAGAAGTCATTAAAATGGGTTCTAATGCAATATCACTGTTATTGGTGCTGTTATCAGAAAGGATTAGAAAGTACACACACACACGCATGCACACGACCCTGTAAAGACACAGGGAGGAGGCAGCTGTCCCCAGCCAAGGAGAGAAGTCTGAGAAGAAGCCAACACTGCTCAGACCCTGCCTTTGACGTCCAGCCTCCTGAATTGTATGAAAATAAATTGCTGGCACTTAATCCACCCAATCTGTGGTGTTTTGCTCTAGCGGCCCTAGCAAGCGAATGTGCTACTCTTCTTCAGCTTCCTCCCGTCTTCTAATGAAGTACACTCGCTGGAAGAATACATTATTTTTAAAAAGTGATGATTAGGATGCTTGAAATTCTGTAGATCAGCCTTACACTGCAGCCTCATGGAGAACTTATGATTGTTTTGCCTGCTGACAAGTTCCAGGTATTCCGGAATAAAAACATCAGACCTCATGTCTGGCTGAGCTGCAAACTTGTAGTGCCCCTTTCTTTGGCTGAAATAAAGCTAAACAGATTTTCTATACAACGGCGGTGCTTAGGCTGGGTACTTAAGTCTCTGCCCCTAGTATGGTTGGCTATTCTTGACCAGACATATATTTGATTGGAATTGTATCAGCATTATATCCTGAGGCACCAGTGAATATCTACCATAAGAAGCCTAACTTGTCACAAGCTAGGACAAATAGAGAATGGTAACTAAAATAGCTAGAGGACTTTGTGGTTTCTGTGTGTCCTTCTTTCAGTATTGAGAAGAATTGCTATAGCAGGGGAAAAAAAGATGTACTCTAGGGGAAACATTTTTGAATGCATCCTAATTTCTCAGATTTGGCTCTGAGAAATTAGGTATTTTATTATTATTATTATTATTATTATTATTAATGAAGAAATTAGATAACACAGTAAAACAGCTTTTCACCAGAAAGGAATGATGAGTAAGTTTTGTTTTTCTGAAGACAGAGTCCTTCTCCAACCTATGACAGCGTCAATACTAAGAAAGCTTTGAGCATCTTGCAAATAAATTGATCTTTACATGTACGTACATAGTATACCATGTGGACAACTGGAGGTTGGTTCTGCTTCCAACACGTCATTTCTTTTTCACTAGTTAAGCACTGAGCCTGTAGAATAATGGTTGAAAATAGTCACAGCAATTACTCAGGGCAAAAAACCTCGTATTTTATGACTAACTGTTTTATCATTTGTGGCATAAAGAAATAAACATTTCTAATGATTCACAGATTCCTTCGTTTGTGGATCTGGTGGCTGTAGATCTCTGCAGTGCTAGCTTCCAGGCAGCTGGCCAAGCTCACTGCGCGCCGTCCACCACCCAAACTCCGGTGGGCTGGGCTGGGCCTGCTGCTCTTCTTCTTCCCCTGGCCCTCTCCTCACTGCTGCCCACATTTCTTTTCTTTCTTAATGCTTTTTCTGACAGTTACCGTGGGACGCTTCCTCATTCGCTCTACTTTTCTCGTCTTCTCAATGTGTTCTTAATTTCTACCTTCTGCCTCAACCCTTGACTCTCATAGGAGGGGCCTGGTGTGAACAACGCTCAGTGGAGAGAACGCAGGCTTGGGAGCTCCGGGATCTTCTATCTCTGTGGCTGGAGGCAGCTCTTCAATAGCTCGTAGCCCCAATTTCCTCAATCATATAATGAAAACAATAGTAATACTCACTGATTATATTCCTCTGCAGGAATCATGGCCATAATGGAGATACAAAAAAGATAACTCAGTACCTTTTGATTCTTTTTCCCATCTAAGAGACAGAAACCAGTGAGACAGAGGTCAGAGTACCCCAACCATGTTAATGTGCATTAAAATTAAACATTTTCTTCCAGAAGAAATAAACTTCCTAGCTATTGGAAATTTTATTCTTGTTCATGACTCAAGCTGATATGAAAAGTTCCAAATTATTGAGAAGGATACAAAATATAATGTATTTATGGGATGGCGTCTCCTTGATGACATCCCTCTGGTACACCCTCCCCTAAGTTGGTCAGTCATCTTTTTCCTAAGCCATAGAGATCAGCAAAGGGAGCCCTGGCAAGAGCTGAAAAGGACCTGGGAGTGGCACAAGCTGGCTCCCCAGACTGAAAGTCCTGTCTCCCAGTTCGTGCACATGATGCTGACCGACTGATAAGAAACCAAAGGCCTCACATGACTGCTACCTTGTTTTGTGTAGATCCATAGTCAATGTCCTGCAGCAACCTTTCTAAGGCTGTTAGTATGAAAGGGAATATCTACTCTGTCAACCCAGAGTTTGTTTTCTGCAATATTGCCAACATCGTCTGAGCTGCCGTATGGAGACACTCGGAGGTGAATGTTCTAATAGACCTTTAGCAGAAGTATATCTTAATATTACCTTAATGTTAGTGGAACCATACTGATCTGATGGACTTTTAAAGAAAATTTATCAGTTGAATTTTAAACTGGTGAAGAGAGTTCAGGGATGACTCCATCATTTGCCGCAGAGCTGAGATACGTTGGCTTGAGAAAGTCTGATAGGAGCGCTGTCTCCTAACTGGCTCCACGACCCTAGGCAAACAGCTTCAACCTGCCTGGGCCATAATCCTCTTCATTAAAAGTGACAGATGAGGACCAACTGCGTACTTTAAAGGGATCCTGGCAAAGCCATGGACTCACAGAATATTAGAGCCAGGAACTGGGTTGCCTCATCTGCCAGCACCAGGCAGGGCCCCAGTGACTTTTCACTCCATACCTCATTCAATCCTCACAAGCTCCTTGAAAAGGGGGGGGGGGGGCTACTCCAATTTTACAGATAAAAACACTACAATATGTAAAGAAATAAATAGATCACACTATGAAAAAGTAGTTCTGCCAAATCTGTAAATGTCAAAACCTGGGCTCATTTCATGTAACACAAGAAAAGTGTATAGATAATCCACTTAGTGAGTGATAAAACTGAGATAGAAAATAGTTTAAGGCTCAAGCATTTTCCCAATATATGTGCTTTTAAAGAAAAGAGAATTTCCAATAAGTTTACTGTAGCAATTACAATTCTGCAAGCCTAGACATCTTTGACCCACTGAGAATTTTAAATGTGCAAATGAAATTTACCAGAAAGAGCAAATCCAAGAATTGTTGCTGAAAACACAATTTACTCCCTTTTGAGCCTCTCTGCCTGTCAAGAGGATATAAATTTATTGTCAGTATGCTTCAGAATCTACTTAATCAAGTCTTAGTTTCATAAGATGTATGTTGGCTTCTGGTGAACCAGATAGATGCTTGAAGCAGGGACTTGACAATGATTTAGAAAGAAATTACTACTGCAGCTCATCCCTTGGCGGAGCGCCCTGTGGAATGGAACTAAACAAGCTGCCACGCGTAGGTTACTGACTTGCAGACACTTGCCTGTGCTCATCCTGGTTTCTACGAGCCTAGAAATGATAAGCAACATCCAATCTTCTGAATAACACCAAGATTTATTGAAACTCAAACAACAGAAACCCTTCAGTTTTTCCCTCAGAGCTCACTTGCAGACCTTTATGCTGAGTATTATGAACTAGGGCCATTATACCACAATTCTAGGAATTGCACTATAATTCTAGAAACTTCATCCTCCATATATTTTTCTTTGTATTTTAAACATTCTCTTCCTTTTCAGAGGAAATTGTGAAATTTGAAAAGGTTATCTTTGAGGACTGGTTATATTTTTCTTTCTAATTTGCTATGAGCAGTAGCCGTTGTGGCTCTTGGGGAGTATTTAGCTCAAATTTCCAGCCCGGTTTAAAGTTGAGAGTGAAATACAGTCATCGCAGAGGGGAGCGTAAAGAGCCCTTATTTGGTTCCCTCTCCGTGGGCTCCTTGCTGAGTAAATATGCTTTGGAACTCAACACGCAGACGCGACACAGTGCCAGCCTCCTCTCCCCAAGAAGTATGTCCACCACAGAAAGAAAAAGCTCCTCTTTCTCCAAACAGAAGCTGTTTGATGATATATTGGTGTATTTGACAATGTGTCACTTACAACTTTTTCACATTTTTATTGCTCAGCATTATTTACTTTGAGTTGGTATAGATATTGGAAATAATTTAGGCAAATCTCTCAATTCTTATGGTCCTACTTGCCCCATCACCACCGTGACCTCATGCCCAGGTGTTAAAGGCAAACGGCAGATTTTTAAGGGCACAACTCCTCTTTCATCCAGAAGAGCTCTGCTTTTACCTGCTCAGATTCTTAGCATCCTGTGTAAGATTTCTTCAGGATTTCCTGTGTAAGGAAGATAACTCTGCAACAACGATTAAAGAAGAATTTGTAAACCCTGCTTTATGATAGCACTGTTGAGAAGTCTTTTGCTTCTGTAGGATTTTTTTTCTCAGCAAGAAATTTCTCCATGTTATGTGCTTTTTATACAATTCTAACGGCCAAGGAGTTGTTTCTTACAACAAATTGATATGCACTTTTCTATTTATGTTTATTTGAATTCAAGTCCTTTGATTTCAATTTAATTGAATTTTATTGACTATCTATAAGACATTATCCTAGGAAAAAATTAAAAATTTCTATAGGATTGTCCATCCTCAAATGTTTCCTGACTGGAGGAAGAAAGAGAAGGAAGATAAAAATATACTTATAATCCAATGTAGAACAAGATAAACTATAAAATAAAAGTGTACAGGAAAATTTCAGAGTACTTCAATTCAATCTATTAACCCTCCCCTTTCTAAACAAGCAGCAATGTCAAATGAGATGTGTCTATAAGGCACATCACAGACTTCCTGAGCTCAGAAACACTAGACACCGGTTCAGTACTGTGCTCAGGGACCATTGTAAAGAGTAATATACCTCACAGATCTAGAGAAAATATGCCTCAAATTCATCTGGAACCAGAAGAGACCCAGAATACCAAAAGCAATTCTGGGCAATAAGGACAAGTCAGGTGGAATAACAACCCCTGACCTGAAATTATACTACAGAGCTACTGTAATAAAATCAACCTGGTACTGGCTAAAAAACAGACCTGAGGATCAATGGAACAGACTGGAAGATGCAACCACAACGAAAAACCCACTCAGCTACCTAATATTTGACAAAGGGGTCAACCAAACACAGTGGAAAAAAGAAGGCCTGTTTAATAAATGGTGCTGGAAAAACTGGCTTGCCTCTTGCTTAAAACTGAAAATAGACCCCAGTCTATCACCATGCACCAAACTCAGGTCAAAATGGATCACAGACCTCAATATTAAAACAGAAACTCTAAATCTATTGGAAGAGAAAGTAGGCAAAAATCTTGAAGACATAGGAGTAGGCAGAGAGTTCATGAACAAAAATGAAACTGCAAGGGAAACATTTCAAAGAATCAATAACTGGGACCTCATTCTACTGAAAAGTTTTTGTACATCTAAAGAAATCACCAGCAAAGTAAAAAGAAAACCCACAAATTGGGAAAAAATCCTAGCTGGCTGTCCCTCAGACAAAGGTCTTCTATCTAGAACATACAAAGAATTAAAAAACATGTATCTGTCCAAATTCAAAGACCCAATCCAGAAATGGGCATCTGAGATGAATACACACTTCT